>JBBCBC010000025.1:17531587-17773907 GCA_037126765.1 Stenogyne calaminthoides
GATGAATATCCCTTTTGTACTCTGCTTAACTTGTAAACCCAAAAAGTAGTTCATCTGACCCATCATGGACATCTCGAATTTCCCTTGCATCAACTTACTGAACTTTTCACATAACTTCTTGTTGGGAGATCCGAAGATGATGTCGTCCACATAAATCTGAACCATCAGAATATCTTCTCCATCTTCTATTCTGAATAAGGTTATGTCCACTATTCCTTTAGTGAACCAGCTGTCTATCAAGAACTGAGAGAGTGTATCATACCAAGCTCGAGGAGCTTGTTTCAGGCCATAAAGAGCTTTTCTTAAACGGTACACTTGGTCGCCCTTTTCAAAGCCTGGAGGTTGTTCAACATAAACTTCCTCAGCTAGTACCCCGTTTAAGAATGCATTCTTCACATCCATCTGATACACAATGAACCCTCTGTGGGCAGCATATGCCAGAAACAACCGAATGGCTTCTAGGCGAGAGACTGGTGCAAAGGTCTCATCATAATCAATTCCTTCTGATTGTGAATACCCCTTAGCAACAAGTCTTGCCTTATTTCTGGTTATGACATTAATCTCATCTCTCTTGTTCTTGAATACCCACTTTGTGCCAATCACGTCTTGATGAGTTGGTCTGTCCACCAGTTTCCAAACTTGATTCCTCTCAAACTGTTCCAGTTCTTCTTGCATGGCTAGAATCCAGCTTGCGTCTTGTAGAGCTTCCTCTACTTCAGTTGGTTCCTTCAAAGATAGATAACAACAATACATGGCACTTTCAACAATTTGATGTCTAGTTTTGACTCTATCAGATGTGTCTCCGATGATCAAATCAGTTGGATGACTGGTTATCCAGGTCCTTCTTTTCTGATTTGCATCTGTTTGGAGAACATCATCCACTTCTGCTAGTAGTTCATTACTAGTGATTGGGAGTGATGCGGAATTATGATCCACTTGATATGAACATGTCTCAGCTGATGTTGGACTCATCATGTGCTGATGTCTGTCCGTAGGAACTTCAGGTGTTCCCTCTGAACCAGATGGTTCAGTTGATACTGTCTCAGCTGTACCAGCTTCTTCATTGACAGTTGTGCGTACCTTAGGGTCTGATTGACCTGGTGAATCAGCAAGATCAGGTTCTGGGATATACACTGTTACGTATTCTGATTCTTTCTCCTTGATACTTAACTGATCCATTTTCTTCGTATCAGGTACCGGTTGATCTGGTACTGCTTATTCTGAGGCAGCTTTCTCTTGTTCAGACGATGTCTCATCAAAGACCACATGAGGTGTTTATTCCACAACTAGAGTTCGCCTGTTGTAAACCCTGAAAGTCTTGCTGGATGAGGAATATTCTAAGAATATACCCTCATCTGACTTGGCCTCAAAAGTCTTCAACTGACTTTTCCCATTGTTGTGTATGAAACATTTGCACCCAAAAATACGGAAGTAAGAAACACGAGGTTTTCTACCCTTCCACAATTCATAGGGTATTTTGTAGTGAGCCTTAGTCAGAGAACATTTGTTTTGAGTGTGGCATGCAGTATTGATGGCTTCTGCCCAGAAACGGCTTGGTGTTGCATGTTCAGCTAACATAGTGCGAGCAGCTTCCTTGAGTGTTCTGTTTCTCCGTTCTGCTACTCTATTCTGTTGAGGCGTTCTTGCAGCTTGTATACCAAACTTAGTGCAAAAATCAGTAATAAAAGAGTTCATAAATTTTGTACATTTATCTGATCTGATTTTCACTATACTGACACCCTTTTCGTTTTGTAGTTTCTTGAGCAGCTCAGGTATCTTTGTTGTTGTCTCATTCTTCTTATATAAGAATACAACCCAGGTAAACTTGGAATAATCATCCACGATTACCAGAGTATATTTGCGTCCACTGAGACTGACTGGTGTAACCGGTCCAAATAAATCCATATGAAGCAGTTGCAATACTCTACTGGATGCTGGTCCAGGTATTCTCTTGAATGAGGCTTTAACTTGTTTTCCCTTCTGACATGCGGCACATGTCTGATCCTTGGAGAATACCTCATTCGGAAGTCCCTCAACCAAAGACATCCTAGCTATCTTGTTAATAGTTTTAAAGTTCAGATGACTCATTCTTTTGTGCCAGAGCCAACTGCTACTTTTGGAACTCTTAACAATCAGGCATGCATTTCTTGGGCAGCTGTTCCAATCTGCTGTATAAATCGTTCCTTTCCTTGAACCAGATAGCAAGGTTTGTTGAGTAGCTCGATTCCTTATAGTACACTGATCAGTCGAGAACTCAACACTGAATCCGTTGTCGCAGAATTGTGATACTGATAACAGGTTATGCTTTAAACCTTCGACATACGAGACTCCAGTAACTTGTACATCATCATTCTCTAAGGTTCCGAATCCTCTGGTAAAACTAAAGTTATCATCACCAAAGAGTACACGTGGGCCTTCTTGTTCTTTGTAAGAGCTAAGGAGATGTTTGCTTCCAGTCATGTGCCTTCAGCATCCACTATCGATGTACTAGATAGTTGTTTGTACACCTCCTTTGTTGGCCAAACCCACGCGAAATTGCAATCGAATCAGGTTTTAGGTACCCCTTTAGGATTGGGTCCCGAGGGGTTAGAGGTGGTTTTAGGGATCCATATAAACAGGGCACTTCTATTGTAATCAGATAGATCAGAAGGCCTGATTAGTCTCCCATAAACATCAACATAATCATACGTCTCTTTATATGCATTATGATTGGTATGATTATTCGTGCTAGCCTTGAGTGAATCAGAAGACTTGGGATTTTTCCTTACAGTTTGTCTTCTTTTAACTTGATGGGGCTCGCAAAAAGAGCCTAGGCCTCTGATTGTAAGGGTAGGTACGACTGCTACCATTAAAAGATTCATATCTTTTTGGCATAAATGGTCTTTGCAGTTTACCTTTAGCTTGCTTGTTAGGCGGTGAATTCTCGATTGGGTTTTGATTAGATTTCCTTTTGTGAGTTGTCTCTTCCGATACCTAATCACGATCAAAGTTGAGGTTTCTTTAAGAACTGGGTTCTTCTGTTGATTCCTCGGCTGATGCTTAATCAGTTGGGGTCCATTTTTGTTCCCTTTCTGATTAGGCACTTGCCTTACTTGTTCAGCAGGTCTCTTTCCCTTATAAGATACATATTTAGCTTTTTGTGTATCTAAGTCAGAGACTCGTTTGATTACACCCTTTTGGAGTGAACCAAACGGGGCTTTTGAGGATGTAGAAGGGTTTTCATACCTAATTCCCTCCTTGTTAGTTGGCGTTCGAAAATAGGTGTTCATATCCTGAACGGTTTTTGAAGATTTCATGAAAACCTCTATTTTCTTGCATAAACTATCCTCAGTAGATTTCAGACTCTCATGTAGTCGGAAGAGTTCATCAAACTTAGCTTGTAGAATTTTGAAATCATCAGCTTGTTGTTTGTTGATTGCTAGTTGTTCTTTAATCTGCTTCTCCTGATCAGAAGATTTAACCTTCAGAACTTTCAGTTCTTGATTTTACCTTCGAAAGCGATTCATTTGATTCGATTCACCGCTTTACTATGGCGTTCTCTTTAACAAGCTGAGTATTTTTTATCCTTAGCTTATCGTTTTCAGCTTCCACTATTGTATAAGTGTCTACTGCGTTTGAGAGATCATCAAGCAATTTCTCAGAATAGAGTTGCAAGTCAATCTCTCCAGCAGGTGTGCTAATTATAGCTGGTGTGGAAATTGAAAAAGCAGAAGGTTTAGAGGTTCTTACCAGATTGGTCTTCTCCTTAGCCATCGATGATTTCATCATCTGAAGAGAATATCAGATCTTCATGGTCGAAGAAATCATCAGCATTGCTTATATCAGATATAAGTCCTCTACTGATGAGTAGCCAGAATCCTCAGAAGGCAGATAGGAATCATCAATTCCTGATGTATCAGCAATCATGGCTTTTATGTCTCTATAGCGTTGCTCTCTTCTATTCCGCTTCTCTTCTCTTTCTCTTGAGTCAGTCAGGCGTCGGTAACAGTAGTGACTGGTTTCTCCTGATTGAAGCATGATCCACGATCCACTTAAACTTCTTCCCGCCAGTGAGTCACTCCGTCTGTAGGATCTGTCAGGTGACTTTCCTTTCTGATTGTAATCTGAACTTCTTCTCTCAGATCTGTCGTCTCTTCTCTCATCTGACCGATCTTCTCTTTTCTTATCTTCTCTGTGATCCCTTCGGTCATCAGATCTGGTCCTTTCGGAGATCCACAAATTTGGCCTCCTGTTTCTTCCTCTCTTTGTCTTGATAATCCCTGTAGAATCTGCGATACTTACCAAGTTGAATGTTAGATCTTTCAAGTCTCCTGGTAAGTAAAGCGATCTGTTCAGCTTGGCTTATTATGTTTCCAACAAGTTCAGTGGCCTTTGATCTGCTGCTGGTTGCTTTGAATACAACTGATTTTGATGTGGAGGTTGTGGCCCCGTGACGACTTCGTCTTCTTCTTCTTGCCCTCTTTTCGATCGGATCGAACTCATGGGCTTTAAGACTTAGGAGCAAAGCTACTTGGCCCATCTTGGCAATATCTTGGCAATCTTTGATTCTAGTGACTTTCATATCCCACTTCTTGGTGAGAGATCTCAAGATCTTGTAATTGATGTCTTTGTCTGACATCTCTCGTCCAAGTTCTCATAGATTGTTTACTGACATAGTGATTCTCCTATCGAGCTCATTGATGGTTTCATTTGGCAACATCTTAAGCTTCTCAAACTTCACCGATTAAATTTTTGTAATCTCTTTGTCTTTGATCGATCATTTCCTTCACACATCTCAAAAGTATCAGATCCCACATTTTAATTTGTCTTGAGATACTTTATCTTTTCTTTGGTGATATTATCCATGGTCTTCATGATTATATATCCTGTTATTGTATCCGGTGTATCTGACTTTTTTTCTTACGCATCCATCGAGGCGAGGACTCTTTCGAACAAGGCTTCCAACTGCAAAATCTGGATCACCTCCAACAGCTGGGTTGTCGTGATAGATGATGATGGGTCCTCGTTCAATGACTTCCATCATTATGCCGCTTATTGACCCTAGATGGTTGCACATATATATTGTCCAATCTGCATACTCATCAATGGAAAATTTAGGCAAATCATGATACATACCAGAGGTATTATCCATGTTGATAGTGATTTTAAAAACGAATGAGTTTTGAAAACGGTTTTTCAAGATCAGGTCAAGTGACCACAAAGATTCTTCCTCAAGAACCGATGATACTCAAGCCCGATTGAGAGAACCGTAGAACCCTGATACCACTTGTAGGTCCCGAAGGTCGAGCGGGAGGGCGTAAGTCTAGGGAGGGTGAATAGACTTCAAAACTTTTTTTCGTGCAGATTAGGTGTGATTGCGGTTTATTTGATCGAAGTCTTTAGTGAATCGATTTAGGCGATATTCAATCTTTCGGCGCTGGGCGATCGGTTAGATATCTGTCGGTTTAAGCGATAGTAGCGGAAGCTAGTTCATACCCGTGTGAAAAATCGGTTTTTATCAAATCGATTCTCAAGTCGGGTTTTCAATCGGTGACTAATTTCATCTAACCCGATCGGATCGGTTGCTTGCGCAGACCGATATTAACTTTCGAGAATATGTATGCGATTTTAAGCTCTGTTGTGTGTAATAGTGTAAAAGCAATAAAGTGCAAGTAAATGCACACAAGATTTTTATAATTGGTTCGGACAATCGGTCCTACGTCCACTCTTCCCTATCACTGAGGGCACCAACTAAACCAACTTAACCGATTTGGACTTAGTTTAATGTGTTAGTCCAACACCCAACAGATGTTTATCGAGTTCACACTCAACCGATCCGTAAATCGTAACTAGAATCCCTGATGCGAAATCTTGCAAAACAAACTTAACCTAACTTTTGAGTTTGGGTAAAGATTTGTTGTGGTTCAACCGGAAATATATCCTGAGTGTTTATGTGGCCAAATCTTTAGAGGATAAGATTTCTATGCTAAGAACAATGGGATGAACACTTAAGAATAATCTTCAAATTTTATGTTCTTCGTGCGAAAATTCTGCTATAGTTTTGAGCTTCTTGATAATTTCCGTTGTTCGCTCTCTCTTTTTCACTTTGAAGAGCAATCCCATTTTATAGACCACGAAATCAAATAGCCGTTGGAGAGCAATTTGAATTTCATTTATATTTGGTAGGTTTGTAGGATTTGATGTGATGTGCTTCCAATATCGGCGTGGCGAAAGGCATGATTAAGCGTCGTTTGTCTCCTTGTTGTCGAATCGCATTATCGACTCTTTTTGTGCACGTGTCGCTCTCTCATTGGCTTCACGAATACGGCACTTCAGTATTTGTCTAATTGACTTTTGATATTCTTCTATAGAATATTCGCATGGTCTGGTGTACCATTTTTGTTGACACCAGGTGTGAACTGACCTGATCAGATAACTGATCATCCTACCTGATAGAGTCTTCTGATGCAGATTGTCTTAGCATAATTTGCAGACTCGGCTGATGTAGGTCTTCTGGTCTTCTGGAAGTCTTCTGATCTTCAGGTTACTCTGAGTCTCAGTGTCTTCAGTCATACTGAGTCTTTAGGTTTCTTACTGAGTCTTCAGGTTTCTCTAAGTCTTGAGTTTATCTCTTGAGTCTTGAGTTTCTCGAAGTCTCGAGTGTCTTGATCTTCACCTGATCATCTGACTTCTTCTTGTCTTCTGACTTGTTTAGTCTTCTGATCATCTGACCTTATCTGGTCATCTGATAAAATTGACCTGACCTATACATATTGAGTTCCCCCTCAATATGTGACATATCTTTTACATCAACTATCTATACATTTCAGCTGGTCATCTTAATTTGATTCTAAGTCATCGATACATTAACGATCATTTGGTCCTATTACAACTTGTTTTGGAACTTCCATCAAAACTAAATACAAATTTCCCAATAAATATTGCATACAAACCATATGTGCAATTATAGGTTCATTGGGCTTTTTTTTTCAGGCCTGGAACCCGCAGGTCGGGCAGGGCTTCTTCTTCCTCGCGTCGCGTCGCGTAGCCGCCAGATTTCTTCAGTTTGATTTTCACAACGCTGCTTTTTCAAGTTCTTCCTTCTCCTGTCTTCTCATGTTCTTCTTTTTCTTTTTTCTCTTACATATTCTTCTCAATTTCACAATCTGTAATTTTAGACTGATGATTTTTTTCGCGTTTGTACTGGTTTTGTTCATGTAGTAACACTCTTTTGCTCATAGGGTAACACTCTTTTGTTCATGTAGTAACACATCAAGTTGTTATGTAAATATGTAATTTTGGACTGAGAATTTCTTTTCCGTTTTGTTACGGTTTTGTTTATCGTTTGTCTTGGTTTTTGTTCATGTAGTAACACTCTTTTTTGCTCATAGGGTAACACTTTTTTGTTATTGTAGAACACATCAAGTTGTTATATAAACTGAACCCCCATCGCATACTCACTCACCACCTTGGCGCCCCATCGGCTGACAATTACCCTAACCCCATGAAATTTAAGCGATTTTTATCTTATTTATATTGTATTCTTTGCACTAATTTAGCGTCTGATATTTCACATGAGCTTTTTCTCCATTAAATATGGGATAATCAAAGATATATCGTGAACATTAATTCAGAAGTTTGATTAAAGTAGTGGACTTGTGGGGCGGAAGAGATGACTAGGATGCGGTCAACAGTAGTATTCATGTGTTCCCGTGCGCATTTCTCGAAAGATAAAGACGCACCCCTTTCTTGACACTTCTTCCTTCCCAGCGCCTTTTCCTATTTATTGCGTTCATTAAATTTTAAATTTCAACTTTTACATAAAAAAACAGCCATTGCCACCCTGTAACATGCATCTATACCTAAATTCCCCGAAAAATATAATAAACCAAGTGCCGAAGTATGAACACGTTTAATGCGTTGTCGTTTTGTCCCAAAGCTTATACACCTCCACGAATCCAAGAACCTTCCTTTATTTTCCTTCTTTTATCTGTTTTTCTGGACAAAAAAGGGGTAGGTTTTAGTTAGGACTTGGTCGGTTCACCTTCAAGAATCACGCCTCGAAATTCAACCATTTCAACCTACTCGTGTTTGAATTATCGCACACCCCTGATGCATAAATACACCCAATCCAATCCTACTTCACAACCTTTTTTTTTTCTTTCCGATGTTCAATTAAAGCTTAGCACCATGCACATAAAAAACCTCTGTTTCATTCTACCTTCAGAATTCGACGAACCTAAAGTCCCTGATCACAAAAACATCAAGAAAACATCATTAAATCGAGCCTGCGGCGCTCATCTCGCTCTCGATTCCCTCCGCCGATCCCTCCACCGGTTCTTGAAATCCAGATGGGTCCACTTTTGCCACCAAGAATCGCCAAAGAACCAATTCTCCGGCGTGTTCATTGACGCCGAAGGGGCCCAGATTTCGGAGGAGTTCAGCGGCGAAAAACAGAGGATTTTCAGCTATTCCGAGCTCTATATAGGCTCGAATGGATTCAACAGCGATAATATTCTCGGAAGCGGAGGTTTCGGCAGAGTGTACAGAGCGGTTCTGCCGAGCGACGGAAGCGTGGTGGCGGTAAAGTGCCTGGCGGAGAGAGGCGAGAGAATCGAGAAGACTTTCATGGCGGAGCTATTGGCGGTGGCCCATCTCCGCCACCGGAATCTCGTCCGCCTAAGGGGTTGGTGCACCCACGATCACGCGCTACTTCTCGTTTACGATTACATGCCGAATCGGAGCCTTGATACGGTGCTCTTCAAAAGGGCGAAGGAGAAACAGGGGAGCTCTGTTTCTGTTCTCAGCTGGGAAACGAGAAAAAGGATTGTTAATGGATTGACGGCTGCTCTTAACTACCTTCACGAAGATCTCGAAACGCAGATCATTCATCGGGACGTGAAGGCGAGCAACGTGATGCTGGATTCAAACTTCAATGCGCGGTTGGGCGACTTTGGGCTGGCGCGTTGGCTCGAGCATGAGCTCGATTACAAGGCGAAGACGCCCCCGGTGGGGTGTAAGCATCTCGAGTTTCGATTGGCTGAAACCACTAGAATTGGTGGGACTATAGGCTACTTGCCCCCTGAGAGCTTCCAGAAAAGAAACCAATCCACTGCGAAATCGGATGTTTTCAGCTTCGGAATAGTGGTGCTGGAAGTTGTTTCGGGGAGACGGGCGGTGGATCTGGCGTTCCCCGATGAACAGATCATTCTTCTTGATTGGATCAGACGGCTATCCGATGAGGGAACGCTTCTTAAAGCGGGGGATCAGCGTCTCCAAGATGGGTCCTACCGGCTTTCGGAAATGGAATTGATGACAAGAGTTGGGCTAATGTGCACTCTTCATGATCCTCAATCTAGGCCTAGTATGAAATGGATTGCAGAGGTTCTCTCAGGGAATGTGCACGGAAAATTGCCTGATCTTCCATCTTTTCAATCACATCCTCTTTACATCTCATTGACGTCTCCGGCCGACACCACCACGACGAGCGATTCCATGGCTACGAAATCGTCCAGCACGACGAGCGCTTTCTACTCATCGGGCTTTGTCTCAGCCAATGGAGAAACTGTCTACGTCACTGCTGAGTCGATGACCAGCAGTGACGTCACTGCTGAGTCAGCTGTCAGAAGTGACGTCATTGTTGGGACACCGATCAACAGTGACGTCAGTAGTGCTTCCACCACAGGGAAAAAATTGAGTTTCCTGTGGTGGAAACGCCTAGAGTGATAACCTATGAGGAGATCATATCTGCCACTGACAACTTCTCTGAATCGAGAAGGGTGGCAGAGGTAGACTTTGGGACGGCCTACTACGGCCTTCTGGAAGGCCGTTACCACGTGCTCGTGAAACGGCTAGGGATGAAGACTTGCCCGGCATTGAGGATGAGATTCGCGAACGAATTCAGGAACATAGGAAGGCTGCGCCACCGGAACCTTATCCACCTCCGAGGATGGTGCACCGAGCAAGGCGAGATGCTCGTTGTTTACGATTACTCGCCTAATCTTCTTCTCAGCCACATTCTCTTCAACCATCATCATCAAAACAGGTGGCAAACGAAGTTGCGTTGGAGTCAACGTTACAGCATAATCAAATCACTGGCTTCAGCCATTTGCTATTTGCACGATGAATGGGATGAGCAGGTGATCCACAGGAACATCACTTCATCAGCGATCATCCTTAATCATGATATGAACCCCAGGCTCGGTTCCTTCGCTCTCGCCGAGTTCTTGACTAGAAATGAGCACAGCCATCACGTGGTTATCGACAAGAAAAAATCGGTCAGAGGGATCTTCGGTTACATGTCACCAGAATATGTTGAGTGCGGTGAAGCTACCACGATGGCGGATGTTTATAGCTTCGGAGTAGTCCTGCTGGAGGTGGTGACGGGCCAAATGGCGGTGGACTTCCGCCAACCCAACGTGCTGTTAGTGGAACGTGTACATGAATTCGAGGGGCAGAAAATGGCGTACAAAGACTTGGTGGATTGGAGGTTGAATGGGGAATATGATGATGGGGAATTGGTGAGGCTGATGAAACTTGGAATTGCGTGTACGCAGTCCGATCCAGGACGAAGACCGAGCGCGAGGCAGATCGTTAGTATATTGGATGGTCTGGATCATTGGCTTGTGGAAACTAGCTCCAAGAAGGAGAAAAGAGAAGAATGGAGAGAGAAAAATGCAACATCTATGAGTCTCATTAGAAGAATTCATGCCCTTGGAATACAATGATTGTAATCTTAATTGACTAGATATATGTTTCTTCTTTAATTTCTGTAGTAGGATTGATTTTCTGTTTCAAGTACTTAGTGTGTGAAATAGTTTGTAAAGAGATTTCCTTGGTAAATGCCTTCACAAAGTCGTACATCATATTTTGTGGTTTGATCATGGAACTATTTTTGGATACTTGCTGCTAATGCAGCAAATGATTTGACTATTTCATCCTGCTAAAAAATTAATAGAGCACTACATTGTTAAAACTGGAAAAAAAAAAAAAAAACACACCAGGATTAGATTGAATAAATATCAAAAGATGAATTTATTTCCATTTAACCAAATAAAGAAATTAAGCTTAAAAATAATGAGCAAACAATTATATCCGATGAGAAGTCGAAAGAATCCTTGCGTTTTCACTAATATTGGAATTGTGGTCCTAATGGCTACAGAGAAAGGATGATATTCATTATTCACTGGAAAAGTGCTTCCTAAGAATGTACAAAATTCAAACAAAGAGGACGAGTAAAGAAGACTAAATTTCTTGAAATCATCCAAAAGTCGACATCATCCACTCCACCGTCTTGATGCTATTATCGAGGGGCATCATGTCTCCGTTGCTGAAGACTGGGCGCGGTCTTTTCTTGGTAGATGGAGAAACGGGGCTTCCATTTGACATCAAGGCACTGCAGTCACCAAATCGAGCAGGGATAACCATATCTGAGGCATTGTGAGAGACCTTGATTGCTAGTTCCGAGAGCTCTTCTCTTGCAGCCTCTAACCCAGCTGACACCACGGCTTGACTGTCGAGTGCTTTACAAGCTTTGTCCAAGATGGACTGAAGATACTTCCCTTGTGCTTCTATTCTAATCTGGAGACGCCGTTGAACCTGCTTCACGTTTCACAACAAGCGGCTTAATACATTCATTTCTATATTGAATGTAAGGGACACTGTCATTTTTGGGGGAGTGGATCCCCTGCAGGCCGTTAGATCTAACACACACACACCCGTGCAGGTGTGTGTGATCTAACGGCCCTGCAGTTAACTGCACCGTGCAATTACTGCAGAGGATCCATTTCGCATTTTTGGCCCCTTCTTCCACTTTCATTGATTATAAAACTTGGTCCTGAAAGTAATAACTCACATTTGGCCCAACCATTAGTTGACCGCTCATTGATTAATGAAATCAACTTTTGGGGGTGATAAATGTAATTAAAGAATTTCAAATAATTATATATAGCACCCCCAAATAGTTGATTATTTCAATCAAGGGACAATGAACTAAAGGTAGGACCAATTCGAGAGTAAAAGTATACTTCTAGGACCAAGTTTGGTAGTGAAAGTGGAGGACCAAAACTGGAAAAAGGTATTTAGGGACCAAAAATGGTATTAACCCAGAATTAATGACAATTATTTCCATCTCCATTCATGGCATTATATGTTTTATTGCAGAATTTATTGCCTTTCCCACTCAGCAGCACAAAAAACAGCTAATCTAAGTAGCTCAATATATAATGAATCAGCAAAGAACCAAGTTTGACACACAAGATTATGAATACTACAAAAAATCCAAGCAGTATGCAGAATCCAGAAAAGGAAAACTGTGAATAAAAATAAACGAACCTCAAGCTGCTCGTGCAATGTTCGTTGAACTTCCATCTGTACGTGCAAAGCCTCAGTGACCTGGTAACCACTGTTAAGAATGTAAAAAAACAACCATGCATATTTATTATATACAAGAACAAAATATTTAGTCAAGAAACTGCTTGGAGGAGTAAAGTACTCGTTTATATCTTGTGCCATCACTTTCGGTGAAGCTGATGTGGACGAACCAGTATCTTGACTCTCGGCAACACCAGATACTGCAACCATTTTGATACCAGAAAAATCAATTAGGGTTGGCAACCATTATTCAAAAAAATAAATCCTACGGCCAATTTTATCCTCATTTGCACCCTTTAAAAGACCAATGAGTGTAATAATATCCAAGTCTTGCTTAGACAATTATCTATCAACGCACGAGCTTTTCTTTACTAATAGAGTTCTTAACATATACAGAATCCTTGAACTATGAAACTGGCTAGCATGTACTTTTGACATGATTTACAGTAACTTTCTACGTTGGCATTGTAACTTTTATCACTAACATGCTAATTGTTGAACACGTGAAATAGCTATGTATGTATATCGAAGGTGGAAATGGCTATGAATGATTATAAGAAGTTACTAGTGCAATTACCATCTTTTGAATTCTCCGTTAACTCCTTGCTAGCTTGTTTCCCCAATCGGAACTTCTGCAATGTAAATCACTCAGCCATTCATGCTTACTGAAGTGAGAGTAATTTGTTGGAGAAATTTATCGAAAATAAAAGATCTTTACTCAACAATTTTGACGATTCTTGGGAGGAAAAAAATTCCCTAATCCCTTTTCCCCAACATTTATTATATCATGATAAAAGCATACCTGAAGATGAGACTTCAAATGGTACAAAGTCAAGCCTTTTACTCCCATTATTCTCAAAATTGTTTTTGGCGTTGCTTCTGCAATACGAGAAATTAGCTTTCAATCCAGCAGAATGATCAAAATGAAAGTTAGGATGGATTATAACAATATTAATATTAGTGCTCGCGAGCTTCATCCAGAAAACCTTATCGATATCTTTCGTTAGAGATCTTTCATCTTTATAAATTTTTCGAAAGGACGCATTATAACCAACCAATGGAAGCATGAAAAAGCTACATATATTATTTTTACACAACTTGGCTAAACACAGTCAGTGCAATTCAGTTGCAAATTATTTGAGCCAAAATGATGCAAATAGATAAAGCTGGGAAAACTGGACACCAATTTAATAATTGAGACGCTCTCTGGCGAGACCGTGATAAGAATCAAAACTCATCAATTAGTTAAAAGAGCAAAAAAAAATTAAACTGGTGTAAGTGGTAAAATACATTAAGGGGGTGTTTGCAAGAAATTAGCATAAGCAATTTGGAGTGTTCAATCTTTTATTTGATTAAATAAGCTATAAACTGAAAGTTGAAAGTATGTGTTTTTAGTAGCTTATGATCATTATTTAAGTATTATTAAAAAAAAATTCCAAACATTATAACTTTTCTTTAAATTTTTTTACAAACATCATCCATATATGCTATTAATCAATTTTCTCATAATCATTAATTTTAATTACTTTTTCAGAATATTTTTTCACAAACACCCCCTGAATTTGACACGGCTGAAATTACACGGTCTTAAAATATCATTACCTCAAACTGCAACACAAGAAGAATTCTTAAAGGGACAAGACAGAACCAAGACATTGAAATTTACAAAGCGATTACAAAATTGCAGCATTTTCCACATCAAAAATTCATATAATTCCACTCTACCCAATCAATTCATTCACAACAAATCAATTCCAACAAACGATCATTAATTAGAAAACCTATTAAATGATGATTAAGTGGTAATGCAAATATGAAAAGGGGGACTTACTATCGGGGCCACCGAGCTGCGTGACGGCGTCGACAAATCTGTCATGTAGCTCCGCCGTCCACCGGAGGCGCGGCTTGGGGTCGGTGGAGAGAACAAGGCACGCATCACCAGGCAGATTTGTCCCGTCCAATGACCCCTGGTAATCTGGGCCCTCCATATGTATTGGCAAGGCCGAATACATTTTCTTCTCAAGAAAATCTGTCAGCAGGGAAATCCTGTTTTGTGTGGCCTTGTTAAATTCAAGTTTAAAAAAAAAGTGGGGTGTTAGGGTGGGGGGGGGGGGGGTTGAACAAGACAGCGATGTGTTGTTCTGTACTGTCTTTGTCTGTTATTTTGGCCTCTATTTGTCTTTATCTTTCTCTCTCTGGGCTACATGTATGTGTAGGTGCGGTGTAGTGTGGCTACTGCGCTTGTGTGTGAGAGAGAGGGAGGGTAACATGGGCCATGGGTTGGCATTGCCATTTTCGATGTTCTGTATGAACTACTTTTTCATGGAGACAAGCATTAGCATGAATACAGTACAGTACAACTCCCTCAATCATCTTTCTCTACCCGCCCAATTTTTCTTTTTTTTTTTTTTAAGGAAACTAAATATTTTTAATAATTATGATAAATGCGAAATGAAATTTATGTTTTTTGCCCCGAATTTTAGTTCCTTGTGTAAATGTGATTTTACTTAAATACTGAAAATACCGATATACAATTTTTATCATACCG
Organism: Stenogyne calaminthoides; assembly: GCA_037126765.1. Classification (NCBI taxonomy): domain Eukaryota; kingdom Viridiplantae; phylum Streptophyta; class Magnoliopsida; order Lamiales; family Lamiaceae; genus Stenogyne; species Stenogyne calaminthoides. Next base: position 17,546,487 of record JBBCBC010000025.1, read on the forward strand.
AAAAATATTAATTTTATCGAAATTTTCGGTATACCAAAATATTTGATACAGTATGGTAGCGTATCGAAAAATTCAGTACGGTATCGGTATGAAAATATAAAAAATTTTGGTATTCGGTATACCAAAATATTTTCGGTGTACCGAAAATATTCCCGGTATACCAAAAATTCGGTATGGTACGATATATGCATGTAATATTGATATATCGAAATTTTCGGTATACCGAAATTTTCGGTACGACATAGATATGCATTTTTCGGTATCGAAATATCGGTACGATATAAGGTATGACGAGATACTTTGGGTATACCGTACCGATCCACCCCTAATTTTACTCCCACTAGGCCACTCTCACAAAAACTGCTTGAGGGGGGAAAAAGTTTTTGTTCTCACTCTATGTTATGAAAAAGTAACATATGTCTTATTGTAAAAATAAATATGTGTTATTACGTGATGATGGAGATTTTATTTTTTTTTTGTCTAATTCAATAGTGTAACGTGGTGGTTTGGCTATTCTGTTTAGACAATTGGTCATACACTCATACTCCATATCAGAAGGAAACCAGATAAAAAACAGAGGCAAAATCAAATGAAAATAGAGGGAGTGTCATTTTGTTCATAAAGCAACACATATTTATCTTTACAGTAACACAGTTTTATGTATATAATAACACAATTTTCAATATATTACAGACAAATATGTTTTTTTTTTTTTTTTTTTTTGATCGGGCAAAGTTAGTTGTTAATAGTTAGTAGTTAGTACACCAAGCACCCAAATACTCCACGAAATCACCAATCCACCTTATAACTCCTATAACTCCAAATTTGTTCCTAAAGGGAACCGAATCTGGGTCTTCCATTCAAATGAGGAGCCCAGTGACCAGGTGGGCTAAGCCCCTGGTTTTATTACAGACAAATATGTATATTGAAAAAAAAACACAAGTGTGTGTTATTTGTCCTTACAGTAATATATATTGTACAACACACGTTAGCCTTATAGTAACACAGGTCTGAGAACGAGTTTTGTTGTTTTTTATTTGCGCATATTTTATGAAAATATCCATTTTACCTTATTTGACCCGCTCATTTTCCCTCTGTATTTATGTATTTCTCCTTCTGACTCACGAAATATATTTTACAATTTCTAAACTCGTGAAATATCTTATATAAAAGTTTTCCAAACTCTTTATTATCCTTTTTCTAAATTTTAGGACTCAAGTACCCTTCCTAATATTATACCCATACTCCCCCTGTAACCTTATCCTACTGCTTTTTCAAAATTCCCTCATCCATTCCTAATTCGCATTAAATTGAAACCCCACCCCACCCCAACCCAAGATTTGAGGAGGTTCAAGCGTGATTTTTAAAACTTATTTCGCATCATTCTACTGTAGAAAATGTTGTAGGCTTGAGACTTAGAAGTGTGCTCCTCTCTAGGTCTCAAGTTCGAACCCCCTAAGTTGCGATCAACTATTGAAATGGGCTAGTCCATACAGAGCTTAGTTCTGGCTTGAAGTGGGGCCTCCGTTAGTGGACGGTGGGTTCTGATCCCCCGAATTAGTCGGTCCTTTGGCCGGATACCGAGTTATCAAAAAAATTCTACTGTAGAAAATGTAACTCCTTCCCCTTCTCTTTTCCACCCATTCCCCTAAGAACGTGGTCTAATTTTTGGTGCCCTATTCCACCTGATAGAATGAAGATTCTAGAAGATGCATAATATTTTTAGTATATCTTTTGAAATCTTTATAAATATAGTTTTATATATTCAGGTATCTTTTTTGTATGTAACACATTATATATATTGAAATACAATTAAGGTAGGTGTTGATGTTGTTTCCATATGTTGAAACAACGTCTGAATTTATCTTTTCTCCTAACACTAATTTTGAATATTATATATTGTCCTCTACGTATCTTGTATACATGTTGACGACTTGAAAAATATCAAGTCAATTGATTGTAATCTTACAAGAGTGAGAATTGAGGAGAACATGTGAAGTTACTTTGGTCATGTAGTTAGTGGGGAAAGGTTTCCCATGTCATTCAAATTGACCTAGTAGATGTGGAATGAAGTTGGATCTCGAAGTCTATAAATAAAAGTTGCATGGAACGTCAAAATTAAGGGAGACAACCAAGAAATAATCTGTCGAGTTCTTAGGGCATCTAGAAATATTAGAGCCGATGTTTTCTGTTTGTGTTGGTTGAATGCTCAAACATTTCTATCAACATTGGATCTTTTTATATTGTATGTTAATAAGATCCAAAAATGTGATATACTAAGTTTAGACCTTGTGTCTAAGTGTATTATTTTGCAACAGAAACTCCACTAAGCCCCTCGATTAAACCTCCTATTTTAGATGGAACAAGTGTTAGGGTTATACGTGAAAATATGTTTTTACTTTGTATAACAGACTAATGTACTCTTATTTACTGAATATAAATCTTTTATCACTGTTGCTTTAAATATGAATTAATGTTATTTATTTATTGCAAACCGTTCAATATTAGTACATATTACATTGTAGTTAATGTGGTGATACCCGATCACAGAAGATCACATTAACAGTTCTTTGTAAATAAGTACATCTTCACAACTTAGATGGAATTGAACACTCCATTGGTAGAGGTTGAGGTGCAAAGCTCAGATTGGCATGTCTTGACCAAGAGATTGCACTAGTGCATTGTGATGTGCTGAAGCGGACCTACAGAGAGGATAAATTCTTCCGTACTAACTTATGGGAAGAATTAGACCTCAGTGGTTGTTGATTTCTTAATCTATATCACTTAAATAGGATTGTGTGTGATTAATATTTATTGATTTGATCTATGTTGGGTTTAGAATAAGAGAGCGATTCTATACTTTGTATTTTGGGCAATATTATTAATTACATTACAATTGCTAAGATTTAATATAGAGAAACTTGTGCAAGGAAAGTCTTGTTTGATTTGTCCCCTTGGTGGACTCAGAAGTTTTATCATACAAATCTTACAAGTGGATTAAGTTCCGGTATGAATAATAATGTTGAGTTGTCTTTACTCCAAGGAATAAGATATTAATTAATATAAAACTTTTCAGTAGCTTAATTAATTAATAGATTAAATAATCTTAAACACTTGAAATAATAATCGGGAGCCATATTATCATAATATAGGTTAAGATGGATAGTGCAATATTAATTTTATAATGGAGTAAATTAATATCAATGGGCTGAATAATATTGTGGCTCAATATTAGAATTCAGAGTCCATTAGGAGGTACAATCTTAGTTCTCCTAAATGCCCCTCAAGTAGCCCAATATAAGTCCAATTAATGTAAAGGTGATTAAAATAAAAGAGAATATTATTGCCCTATTTTTTCCTATTTTTTCGAAAAATAAATAGAAAAGAAGGGAAAGATTTTTCTTGCAGAGATTTTATGGAAAAAGATAAGTATTCTTGGAATACAAGATTATCCCATAAATTTATGAAATCTCAAATCTGATTTCTTTACTTGTTATTTTTGAAAATATCTTATAATAAAGAGGAGGAGATTTTGTTGGGAGATATATATGGAAAATAGAATATATGAGATATATTCAAGATTGTATTTTGAGAAGATACAAGAAAATTTTCCATATCCCATATTTGCTCAAATTTTCGTCCCCCTCACGTATTATAAATAGGGGATGAAATTTTCAACCCCAACACAATTCCAGTCTTGGAAAAATTAGAAATCCACAAAGGTGGTGCAATAAATATTTCTTTATTCCTTTGTTTAAATTTGTGTGTGCGAATCTACCACCGGATTACGAGCAAATGGCTTGGGATATACTTGAGAAGGCATTTGGGTTGATTCATCGTCTCAACGGTTGTCTCTTCAAGAGGTACGTTTCGTGTAAACTCCTAGATTCCGCATGTGTAGGACTTTACGTGAAATTAATTGTACGCATGTTTGTTGTTGGTATTTTCTATTTGAATTAATTGGTCAATTCATATTAGTAGTAAATTGTTTATTTAAATTTGTATTTAAATTGAACCTTGAATAGATCCGGGCAAAACGTTCCCCAACTACAAGTTATGCATATTGGAAGCTTAAGATTCATATGTGTTGATAGCCAAATAATCGAGCTAATGATATTTAGAGTAGCTTACGGATTTGACTAATCAAACAAGTAATTAAAGTGTTTCTTGAGTAATAATTGCAAATAATTGAAGAACGCAATGAATGTTCTTCAATAAATGTTGAAGAGTGAATTTAAGAGAGGTTTGGTAAGTAATTTTCGGATCCTTTATTATGGCTTGAATGTCTCTATTTGTAGTATAAATTGGGAGAGTGGATCTCATTCTCCAGCTAGCTAGAATTGGGGTATCAAATGACCGCAATACTATTTTGTCGTCGGATATCTTAGCTGTCAAGTCCCCTACATGAGGTCGCTGCAGCTCGACTGCTGGATGAACGACACCTGAAAAAATCCCGAGATCCTCGCCTGACATCTATGAACATTCCTAGAAATAGATACCTGTAACTGTCACTTAACCGGCCAGTGCCGAAATCCTAGCCTTTTAAGGAAGATATCCTGTTTTGAATTCCTGGTCAGCGTCGTATCGCATTTAATGCTTATTGTCCTTCCTCATCGAGCTCACTTTAATATGGATTCTCACATTCTGCGGCCAAACAAGGCCGCTCTTAGATCGGGGTGAATCTCAGCTCGCTCCGGACTTGAAGTTTAAATCGAACAATTAGAGGATTGCGAGGTGGGGTCCTCCTCATTAATTATCTTGCACAACAATTGCCCCTAGGTTGTATACCTCATGTCAGTCGAGGTGTGTGAGCTATTTTTCGTGTATTCGGATATCCATGCATCGTCGAGAAACTTCCTTGGTACATTTTGACATTTCTCTCGAGTTGTGCATTTTTTTATAATTGTCGACTTCATTTGTCATGCCAAATCATAGGCAATGATGGATCGGTGACTGCCCTGCGCGAGAACCAAAGAGGTGCGGCTCGGTCGACGCGTTTCGTGTGAACTTAAGTGCCTTAGCTGGCATTTCCTATATATTCAAAGTAAGCAATGTTAAAACAGTTTTCATCTTCCTTCATTCTCTCTACAAAATTGAAAACGATTTCCGGCGTAATTCTATGCATTTTCCAGCAAAGACTCTTGAGCAATATTCGTGATTCCCTATTTATGCTTCTTCCTCAGGTAATTTCGAGTTCTTCCTTTGTTATTATTCGATCTAGGGATGTCGTCGAAAGGATATAACCGGATGAGTGAGACGGGAGGGGTGGAGCCACTGGAAAGCGGATTTAGTGGAGTTTCTTCTGATTCGCCAGAGGGAGAGGCGAGGGTGGCGGATTTCATTTTGAGAAAATTGTTGGGCGCTGAAGCGGCATGAACTACAACTGTCGCCGCCGGTGTGTTGGAATTTAGAGGCACGTAAACACGTAATACATGCGCAGCGGAATTAAACAGTTCACCAACAACGAACATATAATTGCATAAATGATTACAATAATCACAACAAGAAATCTTACAGTAACTCGAGAGTAGATTTCTCAACTATGGTATCCACGTAATCCCCAATCACGGACTTGCACGGATTTGCCAGCGTTGAATCCCGAGATGAATTTGCTAGGAAAATTCTAACTCTAGATTTTATAGTGAGAATTTGAACAACCGTATTATGGATTCCCAAGAGCTCATATATATAGGAGAGACCCAGCTTAAATCTTAAGTTAACCTGATTGGGAAATAAAATCCCTAATCTTTATTTAAATAAATCTCTTAGATTTATTTCCTACATATAAAATCTCTACGGATTTAATTCCCATGTATATCAAATCTCTACGGATTTGATTCCATATATATTAAATTCTATATTAATATTCCATATATTATTATTATTGGGAATCCTATTTAATTAAATCCAATTTAATTAAATATTAATAATAATTAATTCCAAATTAATCTATTATTAATTAATTCTCCATAAATTAAATATTAAATCCAATTTAACATTTAATCAACCAACTATAATCCGTAAAAGGAAACTACTTGTTGTGTGACCCATAAGCCCTCGTATATCGAGCGATTAGTCAAATTAACGGTCTTAATTGAACCCTAGACAATAAATCAGACATTCTCAATATATGAGGTATGTTGCGAGAAACGTGCAACTATCTGTAACTGAAACATGGGCTATTACGATTTCCTCCTTTCATTCGCGAACACTCGATTAAGTCTTGAACATGATGGTCTATTCAAATAACTTAATCATATTATCTCTAATCACTAATTGATCATGTATATCACACTTAGCCACAAAGTCTAAGTTGACGTGCATCGGCCGATGACTTTGATCCAATTATGATGAGAAGATGAGTACTCTCTCTAAATCCACATTGAGGAATGAATCATATTTTTGGCTCAACTACCATGCACATGCACTTTGTGATGAACCCAATCCAAGTTGTATCTACCCATGGAAGGGTGCAAGTGTTGGTCATGGTCAAAGTTCATGACTCCACACATATCGTGCGTATTGACCTCAAGTCAAAGGAGTATCGCATCGCTTCCCCTAACCGAGACACCCGTAGACACATATAGTGGAAATACATCAAACGGTTTCTCGGATGGGTATACCAATACCCTCTAAGGTATTTGTGCATCCATCATGAGATACCTAGTATCTCGTAGTAAGTGAGATCTTACTACACTTTCTAAGAGTATGATGCAGATCGCACACCAATCTCAATTGCATCATCAATATCCCATTCTTGATGATCATTGATCGGGACCATTTGAGAATCATGCTTAAGTCATCTGAGTTCTCACAACCTCAATGACAACAATGACTCATGGGACACTCGTATGAATAAATGCAAACAATCAAACATAATATTCAAACAAGTGTATTGTCATACATTAATATTAAGTGAACTATAATATTAAATCAAACTGAATATCATCGAGTATTATGTCCTTACAATAGATTGTCTCTAGTACACTAACACTAACACGGTGGTGGCTGCAGGCTAAATTTTGGGGAGCTCACTCAGAGGGACGATGATGGGAATGAGGTTGCCGAGAACATCTCGGGCTCATTTGATAGTGACGAATATGAACGTATGTCCAAAGAAGCCATCAAAGAGGTTTACGAGAGTCGACCACGTACGCCGAATTACCTGTACTACATCACTTAATATCCTCGTCAAAAAATACCCAAACCTGCTCGGGCACATGTCGAGAGTGAATTTGTCGCTAGTTTGATCATCAGCTCAGTAACCGGAGCGGACTTAATAGAGTTTCAGGTCAATTTTGGGTTCCCAATTACGTTTACTTTTGGGTTCAAATATCAATGAACTCGTCGATCAACTTCTTCTCGGGTTTGTTGCTATCAACTACGATAACATGGTGGATGGAGTTCTCTTCCCTCTATATCCTAGGATCGTCAAGCTCTTGACTTACTAGAACTTTTCCTCCACCCAGATCTCCCCCAAGGGGTGGAGTACGATATCGAATTATTGACCCTATTTGGGCGCATTCAATCTCTGGTGTTTCCCACCGTCGCCGAGTTGAATTATCTGGCATCTCTAGCGAAGTTAGATGCAGGCAAAGGATATTACTATGTCAAATCCCGCCCTCTAAAGAAAATTGTGGAGGATGTTCCGAATAAGACCTCGAATTGGAAAGAGCAGTTCTAGTTCATCGGTGGTGATTGGCGAAGTGTTCTCGTTATAAATGGTGAGTTGGGTCGTCTGGAGATTCCCTGCTCGTATGGCATACACTGAAGTAAGTTACTTAGTTAAAAAATATTCATGTTGTGATGATTTAACTCTTTCTCCTTCTCCCAGGTGTCCTAAGGATTGAACTGGAAAAGTTTCTAATCACTTTTCTCGTTCAACTTGTACAAATTTGCATCCACGAGCGACCGAAGTAGTCCTTTCTTAAGTTGCAGAACGACAAATTTTAGAGGAAAGCAGGATTAGAGCTCGCTCCTAATCACCTCCTCGCTCAAGGCCAATCAGGTATGTGCTCGCTTTCTTTTCTATTTTGGTTGTGTTATAGATCCATTTGTTGTTCCCATCACTTTCCAAACTCAAAAAGTCCTCCGAGCAATGGATAACTTCCGTTCCCTATGACTTCGCTGAGAAGGCTAAGAAAGCTGGAAATGCAGAAAGAAAAATCTATTGGGACCCTTCAGAAGAAAACTCAAGCCCTTTCCCGTACCAGGTCAAAATGAACCACTGAGATGAGCACTCCGGAGCAACTGGCCCCGAAACGTTTTTAGCCTTGTTGATGAGAAGGAACTGAGGAATTCTACCACGGGGAAGCTCGTCATGTCAACCTCAATTGACTTCCCCCCAATTCAAGTTGAAATAACTCGGCGGCGCGATTGAGCTACTGAGGATCACACTTCCTTGGTTGAAATGATGATTTAGTGGTTAGGTATACTATATTCCTCTAGACCTTTTCTTATTGAGTACCCACATTTTTATTAACTCTTGTACTTCGCCTTTTCAGGTATGTCCTGAAAAATGGTGTCCACGGAGATGGTCCCGTCCAGGATTATTTGTGGTCCCCTGATGTTTCCAGTAACGACATCCAGCCAACCTACTTAAGGAAATCATACACTGATGTTTCTTGCTCCTGGACGGTACCTCTAGATGATCTGACTGCGGTAGTCGTCCATGCCTGCCGCACTTTAACGTTCATCAAGAAGACTTGGGAGAAATACGCTGACATGAAAAGACTCCTTGATAACTAGGACCTCACCCGTCAGGCCCTCCGAACTGGTGTCGATAGGCTAACCCGAGAAAGAGAGGTTAATATGTCAAAATTGAAGGTTGTCGAGGATAAAACGGCAGAACTGGCCTATTCTTTGGACACTCGTCACAAATTAGATGATAAGATGGAGATTGTAAAGTGCCAATCTATCGAGGCCCAAATCCAATCTGATCAGAAGGTCCTCGAGCTCGAGGAAAAGATTTGCCAACTCGAAGGTGAGAAAAAGAAGTTGGTGGACAAAGCGAAAGCCGACGAAAAAACCTAATCCAATTTTGCCTATGTCGTTGCTTATGCAAACTTTTTTATGAGTAGTGCATCAACTAGACCTTGACCTTCCAGGAGTTTGGGAGAGCATGAAGGCCAAGCTAATCTGACTTCGTTGGGGTGTGACTTCTCCTTCCTTCCCTCAATCGTGCTTCTGTATGACTTATAGAATCTGCATGTTGAGACTGATGTCGAGGAGGAAGGCGAGGAGGGAGGCGATGACGACCATGTTGATGAGGCTTCCAGTCAGATTGGTGTTGGTGATGCTGGCTCTTAGACTGGAGTCGGTGCTGAGGTCGTCGGCCCTGCCGAAATCGCGGCTCCCATGTTGGCAAAGTCCCTGCTACCGAGGACGTTGACACCTCGGGAGCCCCCTTAGGTTAGCTTTTTATTGCTACTGCTTTGTATCTTGTAGTTCGCCTTGTTTTGGGCTTTATCAATTTAAGACATCTTTATCACTTCGCCTCCTCTTTATGCATGCTCATATTTATTTTAAACTGTCTTATGTTCTTGTGATATCCATGCTTTGAATGCTTAACATTTTGGTCTTCTTATTTACCTACGACCTTTATGTCATATCATTTTTATGTTTGGTCGTCTTAAATGTTTGCCACCTCTATACCTTAGCATTATAGATTTTTCGGGACTTATCCTTTACACAGTCTTAAATGTTTGCGACATCTATGCCTTAGCATTTTCGATTTTTTGGAACTTATCCCTTGGGTTCTTCTCTTTGGAGATCATAAACTTGTCCCTAAGTGATTCAAAATCTAAGTAAAACTTGAAATAACTTTTTGCTCTTAATGTATTCGGATTGTCTTATTTGTATTGAAACCACGGTATGTGTCTATCCACAACAAAAATAAGAAAGGCATGAATATGAGTTGAATCTATTTTATTCAAATATTCTAAAACATGGGATTCTTAAATTACAACTTGAGAACTTATTGATAATATTTTTTTAGATGAGATGCGTTCCAAGGCTATTAGGTTGGCGTGCCATCTATTTCATTCGAGCTCGTATGCTCCGTTGGATAGACCCTTGGATATCCTTAGGGAACCCTCCCAGGCCGGGCCAATTACCCCCTTTGGGACTTCAAGAATTCGTCGTAAGACGAGGTCGCCTACTTTGAATTTACAAAGTTTGATCTTTAAGTTGTAATATTTCTCTGACTTCTTCTTGTAAGTTGTGTTTCACATATCAGAAGTTAGTCTTCGTTCATCAAGGAGATTGAGCTCAATTGAGAGAGCTCGATCATTTTCTTTTGTAATAATTTGTGAGGTTCTGTAGCTTGAAAGCAGGTTGTTCGGCATGACCATAAAATGTTTGGGAATTTGTGAGCCCAAACCCCTTTTGCTTCGTCGAGTTGGGTTTTGAGAATGTGTTTGATGATCTTGTTGTCTGCCTCGACCTGTTCGTTCGATTGCAAATGGTATGGTGTTGTGAATAACTTGGTGATCTTCCACTTTTTGAAGAAAACATCGATTAACATGCCATCGAACTGCTATCCATTGTTCGAAACTACTGCCTGTGGTAGTCCGAATCAACATATGATATTTTTCCAAATAAATTTGATGATGTGTTCTTGATCGATGGTCACTAGAGCTTCCGCATCCGCCCGTTTAGTGAAATAGTCGACAACTACCACTTCGAACTTCACACTGCCTAGAGCCATTGGCAAATGTCCGATGAGGTCGATGTCCCACTTTGCCATCGGCTAAGGGTTGTAGATGGATGTAAGTTCTTTAGGGGCTTTCTTGATTACCGGAGCGAACACCTGGCATTTGTGGCAAGATTTGACATATGCAACTACGTCTTTCCTCATAGTGAGCTAGTGATATCCTTTCCTGATCATTTTGTAAACGACTGATTGCCCCAAGTGTGATTTCGACAAATTCCTTCATAGATATCTTTCAATGTTAACATTTCTTGTCCCGGTGTAACACACTTGAGGAGTGGTAGTGTGAAACTTCGTTTGGATAAGTGATTATTGTTGGGAAATTTATAGTTTTGATGAAAGTTCCAAAAACACATGTAATAGGACCAGTCAGACCTGTTAGCTGACTGATGTTTATATTACCCGCTATAGGAGACCAGTTGATAATTACTGTATAGAACAACTGATGTAATAGATAGGTCACATATTGAGGGGGAACTCAATATGTATAGGTCGAGATCGAAGACTCAAAGAACAAATTGACATCCCGGAAGCCAAAATGCTAGAGAAGAGCAGAAGATCGGATCGATCCGATCTAGTCGGATATCTCAAATTTGAAGTCATGAAGCTCAAACTCGTAATACTCAAGATCGGACTGGAAGACCTACATCGGTCCGAATCTGCTAGTTGAAGCTTAAGTCAACCCAAGACCAAGACTTATCAGTAGATCGATCGATTCAGATCGATCAGTCACCACCAGTGAAATCGATGTTTCATCTAATCATACGTCGATGATCCGAACAAGAAGAATGTCAAGTTTAGTTGGAAGAACTTCTTTGAAAAGTGAGTCGCTTATCCAATAAGAACAAGACACGATGATCGGAGCCGACAAGTAAGGGATTCGATCTTTGCCTTCTCTCTAACGGCTATAAAATACAAGTTCACGCCGCCCATGCCGTTCTTGAAAGACGCCACATCAATCCCGCAAGTCTACCAAATATAGCCCGAAATTTAAATCGCTCTCCAACGCTCTTTGACTTCAAGGTCTATAAATATGGGATCACACTTTAGAGTGAATACGAAAAGAAAACCGCAAATTTGAACAATCAAGAAGCTCAAGCTAATTTGATTTTTCCGCAAGAAGAACGATCAAGAAGATTATTTTTATTAAGTGTTCATCCCATAAGTTCTTAGCATAGAAATCTTTTCATCTAGGTTGTTAGGGTCGCTTTATACATAAGAAAAGATTTCATAGTTGGAACCAAACAATCTTACCCAAACCCCAAAGTTAGGTTAAGTTGTTTAGCAAGATTCGGACTAGGGTTTCTAGTTTCGATTTACGGGATCGGTTGAGTGTGAACTCTTTAAACATCTAGTCGATTGTAATTTGTGTTGGACTAACACATAAAACTAAGTCCGATTGGTTAAGTAGGTGCCCCTTGTGATAGGGAAGAGTGGGCGTAGGATTTGGTTTGTCGAACCACTATATAAATCTTGTGTGCCTCTCTTCGCTTTGATTAATCGCTTATAACAATCGCACACAACCTTTAAAAGCGCATACACATTCCAAGTTGAGATCGGCTAGCACCAAGCTTCGATCCGATCATATGACACTTGATCAAGTGATTAAAAGACTAACTTTGGAATCGATTTATCAAAACCGGTTTTTTCACGGGTAAAACTTAAGCTTCCGCGACACATCGCTTAAACCGATAGTTACCGAATCGATCTGCTTCAGGAGATCGATAAGTTGGTTATCGTCAAACCGATTCACTCGCACTCTGATCAGGCTAACTGCCCTCACACCTGATCTGCACAAAAAGTTTTCAGAAGTCCATTCACCCCTCCCCTCTAGACTTCTGCCCTCACTAAACCCGTTCGGGACCTATAATTATCAATGACAATGTACCTCGCTGCCCTGAGTTGCAATAAGCGGTCTTGAAATATATCTTTTGGTAGTGCCCCAGTCTCGATTTACTTAATAATTGGGATCATCCAACTTTCTTCCTGAGTATCGATCTGAGATATCCTTTATTAGATACTCGATGGACTCGTTAACTTAATGAATGCAACCTCATTCATGTCTATTAATGGTTAACTTCTTGAAGGAGTTGTTAATTTGGTCACGGCTATGTGATCAAGCTTACTGCATATTCCGACGTGGACATCACACCTAATGCGTCTGCCTAGGTGTTTTCCACACGAGGGATTTGCTCGATATAAACCTGCTCGAACCTTTCCAAGAGATTTTTGGTGACCTACTGATACTTGATCATTTGCTCGCCCATTGGTTCGTATTTTCCTGACATCTGGCATGCAACAAAATGTGAGTCACAAAAAACCTTGAGCCTTTGAGTTCTGATTGCCATTGCCATCTCTAAACCGTTAATTAAAACTTCGTACTCCGCTTCTTTATTAGTGGCATGAAAATCAAATTTGATGACTAATGTAAATGACTGTTTATCAGGGCTGATGAGAATCATCCCTGCCCCACCTCGTATGTTTGTTGAAGAACCATCAACATATAATTTCCACGGAGTGTTTGTTACCTCTCTCGATTTTTCTAGGAAGGTCAGCTCGTCCACTAAATCAGTGAACACTTAGGCTTCAATTGTCGTTCGCGATGCAAAAGTGACTCCGAATTGCCCGATCTCGATAAACCACTTTAGAAAATGTCCCGGAGTATCTGGTCAGTGTAACACTTATCTTAATGGCAAGGTTGTTAAAACTTCGACTTGATGGTAAAAAAAATACTGGCGAAGCTTCCTTATGCTCATGACTAGGGCGTGAGCGAGCTTCTCCTTATTGCAGCATACACACCCAGTACGATCTTCAATGTGATTTCATTGAAAATCTGGGGCGGGGGAGAACCGAGGGTTCCATATTTAAACCAAGTAATCATTTATAGATAATCTAAAAAACTAAAAGTATACATAAAATTTGTATATAATTTAAAAAATAAAAACTAAATCAAATGAAATCTCAGTTTATTTAAAATTGAAATAAATAAATAAATAAATAATATAGTCTTATATAATTTAAAATAAAAAATAAATATTTTCAAACCAAGTAATATTTATGTATAATTTAAAAAAATTGAAAAATATATATATGATCTGTAATATCAAACTAAATTAAAAAATATCAATTACATTTTTATAAATCTAAATTATGAAATTATGCTAAATAATTTCTTAATTATAAATTAATTAAATAGATTTATTTGGTTAATTTAAATATATAAAAATTAATATTAAATTTATAGCTAGATCTTGTATGCACCAGGTGCACCGTGCACTCTGTAATGTATTTTTAAAACATACAACTTGTTGCATTGAACCATACAACTTGTTTACACTGAAACACACAACTTGTTTCATGAATACATGTTGCACGTTTTAGTGTAAACAAGTTGCATGATTCAGTGCCACAAGTTGTATGTTTAAAAAATATACTATGGAGTTCACGATGCACCTAATGCGCATGAATCTCATTCTAAATTTTTTTTAACTGCAAGTGTTTTTAAGAAGATTAACAAAATATATCTAAATATTATTTTTATAAAAATCAAACCTTAAACTAAAGATAATAGGAATAAAAAATATTAATAAATTTGTGAAAAATCTCAAAGTTACACTAAATAGATTATAAAGTTGTAATTAATAAATTGTAAATTAATTATGCAAAATCTGAAAATTACTGTATAAAAAAGAAAAATTAATTTTTTTTGGGACCAAATTTGCTATTTTTTGGGACAAATCTTCAATATATTTTTGGGACATATGTAATTAACGGCGCGTGTGACTCGCTTCCATTAGAAATGAACGAAAAATCTTATGGGACCAAATTTGTCGTAAAAATGACCACTTTGCAATTAACCCATTCTCTCGGGACCAAAAGTTCAATTTACCCACATAAAAACTAACTTATTCTCCAAGCGCAATCTTGATAAAAAAAAAAAATATCAATGATGTTTATGGAGAAATATTCTATATAATAAATATAAAAAGAAACATTTATTGCTATATAATACAGGACGAAACTGTATCCTAGGATTTAATCACCATCACTACCCTCTAGATGTCGCTTTTGTTGAGTGACTTTTCTTACTTTTCAGATAATAATACGGCTTAGGAATAATAAATTTTTTTTTAAATCAATAAACTTAAGAAAAAATAAATAATTGAAAGAATATGGAGAAGGTAGAAAAATGATAAGGAGAAGGCTAAATAAAATATAAGCACTATGCCAAAAATGGGCTACAACAACGGGCACTATGTCATTTTCGCTGATACATAGCGGGTTTTAACGCTATTAAAGGGGTTAAAAACCCTCTATTAAAGGGGTTAAAAACCCGCTACTAAACATGGTAATATAATAGGGGGCGCTGATGATAGCGGTTTTTACCCGCTATCGTAGGTGACTATTATAGCGGTTTTTACCCGCTATCTTATATAAATATTCCGCTGTTGTAACTTCATAAAAATAAACCAGAAATGTCTACAACAGCGGTTAATAATCTAAACATAGCGGTTATAAACCGCTATGATAGGTACCTACAACAGCGGTTAATAACCGCTATCATAGGTTAAAAAACCGATATAATAAATTGTTGATATTTCTATCTCATTTTATATTGATAGCGATTAATAACCGCTGTCATAGATATAATAGCGGTTCTGTATATTTTTCATTTTACCTACAATAATAATTGCAAATTTAGTTTAAAATAAACAAGAAAAATTTATAAAACATCAATAAATTAAAAATTTACTATAATACCAACCAATCATCATAATAATGTTCAAATGCATTACAATATTCATATAACTTCAATATTACATAACAATGTCACATCCAAAATACAATTTCATGAGCCAAAATGTTGTACAAGTGCAAGCCGATTTTTTTTCACCTCCAAATCTCTTTCTTGAGAACAAGCCACCCCTGCTTTCAGTCCCAACAGCCTCACCCAGCCAAGAAACTCCTACCAAAAATGTTTTAAAGTTACATATTTTCCATCAAACGCTAACACCACTAATTAAGCATATATAGTTGAAGAAGTTGATTTATTGGACTTATGCTGCAAAAACTACTAACCACATTAGGAAATCAACGTTGAAGAAGTAGATAATTGGTCTTACCCCCATAATTGATATCATAACCACATCTCCGTACTCTCACCACACTCCTACAAGGAAACAAAACCTTCCAAACACTTAGTAGACCCCTTACAGAGAGAAATTAAAAGTGAGCGTACACACGGGTGTTCTTGTATAGCTAGTATTTTAAGATATAAGCAAGACGAGAATTTATAAATTATGATCATAATGTGAAGGCATGTAGCAAACAACAAATGGTGCAAAGCCATATATAACGAGGTTCAGAAAAGTCCCGTAATTGAACCCCCAATTCTCATGTATCGAATAAGTTACAGGATTTAGTGACTCGGGGTACAATAACTTTTTACAAGGGGAACAAAAATCATAGAGTACACTGAGAGAACATATATTCAGAAAAATTAAATTGACATATAAAAAAAATTACTCATAATTGAAAGTACCTCTCCAGCATTAACTCTAACCACATGAAGTGTAAAACTTCCGCTAACTGATATTGCCATCTTCGCCCCCTACAATAAAGAAAAAAATTAAATTCATAATAAATAATCCTTAAGAACACAAGCATATGTTATTTTATCTTAACAACCAGTGTTTGATCTAAAGCATAAACTGAAGGGTATAAATAATGTTGAATATTTCTAAGTACACAAAAAGGTTTACAACGATAGAACTGCTAAAGAACAAGGGATGCACCTAAGCATACACTACTTTTGCTTGTTAATTAAACAAATAACATTTTGCAATATAAATCAAAACACTTATACATTGTAATCTTGGGAATTTTGTATAAGTTGTCATTGAGTCCGAGTCAACCCAAATAATATGCATGTGGTATAACACAAAATTGGGCAAAATTAAGTCAGTATATTAACCACAGAAATCCTCAGTAATCCACAGTGAACTCAAAACCAATTAAGAAGGCTAAACATATCAACATATTCCATATATCAATTAATGCTCCCTCAAATAAATTGCAAACATATTGTCTAACAAGGTGGGAGCTAAAATCATCTTCTTAAAGGTAAACAAAGTGAAGCATAATTTATACAAAGAACATATGCTAGAAAGTTTCAAACAGAGAACAAAGTTTAACAATTTGAATATAAAGACAAAAAAATCCTACTCTCATCAGTTTGTACTTTGTAGTAGCGCAAATCATCAAAATAAAGCAACTCTCCTTAATAACCAATATACAAAAAAATGAATAGAACAAACATAAAATACTTTCTCCAAAATAAGGATTTGGTTGGATACAGTTGGAATGAGCTTTAAAAAGACCAACTAGATTTTGTATCCCTAATGCAACGATTGCTTAAAGTTCTGATCTTAAATTTCAAAGTAGGAAGCTATTTTTCCCAAATTAGAACCAGAAAAGTCACTTTCCTATTGGTGAAGTTTGAGAGTCCAATTCTCAAGTAACATAGTGAAGCTAAAATGCATTAATATGGTTAACCTTACTATTGATTGTAAAGAAGCTTTCAACAATTATTGCTAAAGAATTCCAAGCATTTAATAGATATGTGAATATAAACATAGAAGAAATCACCTTATAAGCCTAACAATTATGAGATGAGTGTGAATCACAAATTCTGAATTGCCACACCATCAAATTAAACATAAAAGAAAATTAAAATCAAAATCACGTTCACTCCAACAAAGGCAACAAAATAGCCTTCCGCTTTGAATTTTAATAAAGAGACACACCGAAATCCCAGAAACAAAATAACCATGGAAAGAAATGAAAAGGCAGAGTGTTAATCAGAGATGGACGCAGCAATGGCGATGAATCTGCTTTTCTTGATTTCTTTGCAGATAATGATCATGCCCTGGACCATGCAAGGAAAGGTAAAAATGGAGTGTGGATAGTAGATGTGCATCATGTGCTACAATACAAATCTTCAATTTATAAAGAAATATTTTGGAAGGTTCCGTGGATCCCTCCTCCATTCCCTGGACCTTCCATGCCAAATAAAATTAATTTTCTCAAAATGCGTTTCCACATTCTCTAATGTTTGCTTTTAAGCATAAATAAATCACTATAACGAGCATATGATTAGCTATATAAATGGATGAAAGATGACTGGGAATTGCATACAAAGTTTAGTGTAAAAAAAGTGTCATAATACAGAATCTCCAACAGATCATACACTCAGCATGTAATGAACATAAAACAATTGTATCTAGATTAAACTTTAAAAATGAAAGTACCAGAAGAAGCCCAAGTTGATGTTTTCACAATTCATTGAAGATTTTAACTTTTATTGACAACTAAAAATCATTAATATCAAACAGATAGCTCGTTTCTCCAATAACTTTCGTATAAAACATTACATCAAACAGATAGCATGCGTAGCCCAAATATATAAAATACTCTGTATGAACAAAGAACCCATAATGTTTGTAACTAAAAGGAAACAATTATAATTATAATTATAATTAGAAAAAGAGCCCAAATAACCTGGCCGACGAAATACATTAAGAGGGGATTGAACTTCAACGATTTGGGGTGGCCACTGTTAGACGCGCGACGATACTTGTGGTCGGTGGTCGGCGGGCGGTCGGCGGATGAAGGACGGCGCCCAGCTGGAAGAATGAATTTGAGATTTTGGCTGAAGGGTTTAGGACACTGTGCAGGAACGAAAAAGAGAAGAGAAAAAACACCAAGTCATCGATGGACGGCCACTGGCGTACGGACGACGGCGCTGGCGATCAACGAACGGCGCTGCTTTGGAAGAATTTGAGATTTTGGGTGAAGGGTTTAGGGCACGCCGCGGAGGATCAAAAAACAATTCAAGAAAATTACTAAAGTTCCTTTTATATTTAATGTTTTAAAAAATCAATTAAAAAAATTAGGAAAAAGAAAAAGAAGGAAACTGGTTTAATTACCAGAATGTACAAGAGCGGATTTTTTACCCTCTAATAGCGGGTGAAAACCGCTGTGTATCCGCAAAATAATAGCGGGTTTTTTTCACCCTACAAGAGCGGTCATTAAAAACCGCTATCTATCAGCGCAGCATAGGAACCTTTCATTGCGGTTAAACTTTTAATAGCGTTTTTTCAACTTTAAACCGCTATGAAAAAACCGATTTTAAAAGCCAAAATTGGCATAGTGGGGGAAAAGACAACGGGTTTTGGCTTTTCCCCATTGTCACAAGTGTAAAGCTCGTTGTCTTTGGTTTACCCGTTGTTTTAAATATGAGAGTTGCGCCGAAAATGGGGAAAAGGCAACGGGTTTAATGCACCGTTGTCATATCTTAATTATTTTATTTTTTTAATTAATAATGGTATAAAAGGGCACACTTAGAATTATTTTGTTCCCAAACATATTACGCAGAAAGTCACGTTTCTCTCCATCTCTCTCGATCTACAGCCCTCGTCACCGCCGCCTCCGCCTCCGCCTCATCACTACCGCCATTCGCCGCTGCCTCATCACCACCGTCAGTCACCGCCGCCGTCTCCACCGTCGTTCGTCTCGCGCCTTCATGTTGCTCGTACGAAGAAGAAAGCCCTAATCTCAGCACAGTCATTCCCAACACTGTCGTCCACTCACTCTCTCTCTCTCTCACCCTGTCATCCACCGCGTCCCAGCTACGATTTCCTATACAACTAAAGAGGCCGTTCAATTGAAGATGTTGTTCAACCGCTCATTCCAATAAGGTATTTTTTTCCCCAAATTTTTCATGACACTATATCTTTGCCCATGAAATATTGGTAGCAGATATTGTCTCTCTCTTTAATATTACATACATATATGTATATTAGTTATTGGTGTTCGATTCTTAGTAGGTATGGCGTTGGAAATTTTGGTGGTTGCCCTGTAGTGATATCTTTTGGATTCATGTTTGGTACATTGGGCATTAATTCTTGTTGACTAGGGCATTAATTCTTGTTGACTATTCCTAATGATGTAAGTGGGTTAAAGTTCAAATAACAGATTTATGCTTCTGTAAACCTTTCCAGTTAGTCTCTTCTATGATGAATATTTGTGCTTATTGTGTTTTATTGTTTGAACATGAGTCCCAGCCTGTTAATTGGGTCATACTTCTTCCTCTATCTTTTCTTATTCCTTTTTTACTTTTGTTTCATATCAACTTATTCGTACACACATATCTTCTTGCTTATAAGAATGAATTTAGGGTGCGATTGGATGAGTAATTTTAATCAAGAATTTGGGATTTGAATTTGAATTATAAAGTCCAATTATTTCCTTTGGTAGGATGAAATAGGCATATTCTGTTAAACCCTTAGCATATTCTATAATAAAATGAGGATATGGTACGGGTTGAATTGTTACACCAGTCTCAGATTTCATATATCTTAATAAAATTACCGAGTTTATTTTTGTTGAAAAGTTTGACTGGAATTTTAATTAATTGAGAAAGGGAAAAGATGATATTTAATGGAGCAAGTTCATCTTGTCATAGCATTACCCTCTAATACTCCCTACTGCTTCCTAAATTATTCTTGCTATGAATGTGAATTTGAATGAAGTAGAAATTCCTGTCAAATGATGCAGAAAATAATAGTTTTTATTTTTGTTATTTAGATGTCCATCAGTATAAAGCGGAACACTACTCCTCTATGTTTAAAGTATAATTTACAGTACATAGTACTATATTTATTTGGTATGAGAATTCATATATGTAGGGGGTACTATATCTAGGGGTACGTTTATTACCCCTTATTTTTACTGTGATTAATAATACTTCTTTTTCTGATAAAAAAAAAAAAATCATATATGAATGTATTTCCAAGTTTATGTACCTCTCATTTTGAAAGTTTTTTCATGTTTAGTCCCAAATATGTTATAACCAGCTATCTCCAACTGCAAAACAACCTAAATTAGCTATCACCCTTCTCTCTCACTTTTTGTGCAGAAAACTGAGTAACTGAAATTGATTCAAAGCAGTAGCTGGAAGCATAAACCTAACCTAATTTGAAGCAGTTGAAAGCATAAAGAGGGTTTAGAAGTTTTTGCAAATACTTTCACAAATAATGCATATTTACCGTATAATTACAGCTAGGATCCAGTGGCTGAGTGTCTCTCTTTTATTGACTATGAGTAATTTTCAGTTGATGGCATGCTTTCCTACTCCCCCACAACTCCATCCGCGACCATAGGTAAAACAATGTCATATGGATTTTTTCTTTTTTTTTTATTTCATTACAGTAAGTTGCATATCGAGTAAGTTAATGAAATGTCTAGTCCATGTGGTATTATGTATCTGACTTGTCTAATTTTATCATTCAGATGATAAGTAGTTTCCTTACTCTTCAAAGTAATTCTTGATAATCCATGTCTCAGTTTTCTGGTTATCTTTTCAGTAAGTGGAACTTTAAAAATGAGCTATATAATATGACTTTCTGTTTGGCATCTAAAAATCTTAAACATGATAAGAAAAGCTCATCATTTCCTTATATTTCTAGAATATCAGACTTCCTTTTTAGCTTATATGGTTCAGCTGGAGCTTACTTTTAGCTAAGATTCACATGCTTCCTGTAATAACATGACCATCAGCACTTACAGATTGCAGTAAATATGGATTTGATGTGTGATTAAGCTTGTGATTGGGTATATATTTTGGGCCAACAAGCTATTGTGTCACTATTAATTTATTATTTAAAAATTCTCATGCAAACAGATTGATAGTGTACCTCAAAATATTGCATGTATTCCCTGTGCTAGACCTCATCCATCTTACTGTGAAATTTTAAATGTTGATACCTTTTTATATGGGCTACTGGACTTGGCATCTGCATCAGATCAAAGTAAGAGTTGCTGAAACTTTATCTGGAGTTAAGATACAACCTCTTGAAGCTAGATTTACTTTGTTATTTCTTAATGATTATCTTTCATATACTGGTTTTCATTTGATTGTAAAAGTTTTAATTGGCTGTAAGTTCTTTGGAAATAGTTTTTGCAATTTGCTTTCATGTACTATCTTCCTTTAATTGCAACTGTTATGTTTAGCCCATATTCTTTTCTGTTTTCACTGTCTCGAAATCCAAGAACCAACAGGGATGAGATTTATGCAATTGTGTGATTTTTTAGCATTTGCAGAAAATGCATCTTCTGTCTCCGAAGTGTTGATCGGTATAGGGATGAGTCTACCTACTGCAAGTTATATTGCATCTTTAATTTAACACAGCACATTAAAGCAATCCAAATAACATTTTTCCTTTTCACTTGACTACATAATTCTCCATCAGAAGCTTTTCATTTTTCATGCTTCAACTTCTAGAACTTTGCCTCTATATATGCATCATATAAGCTTTGCTCTTCTTTTTTTAGAGGTATATTCGTTGTTGTAGCCCAGTTTTGGTATAGTGATTAGTTTCATTCGTTCCAACAATTTTTTTTGAAGTACTTTGATTTTGCAGGAATTGCTTGACTTGAGAGATGGAAGACGGAAGATGGAAGAGATAATGTTGGAGTTAGTAGCTAGATTCTTGTTTTTTGTGTTATTTCATTAGTTACAATATCGAATTAATTATTAAATTTAGTTGAAGTGGGAAAAATCAAGAATTTTGTACTTGATGAATGATGATTGTATTATGAAGTTTTTTTATATATATATTTATTATTATTCGTTGGAATTTTATGATATATTGTTTACTATCTTGTTAGAATTTAAATGTTAAAAAAAAAAAACACCCTATAGCTGTAGGTTTAAACAATTTTCAGTGCATACCACAACGGTTTTCAATAGAAACAACAATGTTCATAAACGTTTGTCGAAAGATGTTATTACAACGGTTTAAAAGAAACGAAAACGGTTATTTCTGTTGTTATAAATACTTTCAACAACAATTCACAAGAAACAACGGTTAATAACCGTTGTCATAAATACTTTTGACAACGGTTAATACCCGTTGTCGAAAGTTCAGACCTACGACAACACCAGCATCGACAACGGGCAAAAAACAGCTACGACAACGGGGATTCCCCGTTGTCGAATCCCATTTCTGGCATAGTGATTAAGCCTCGTGAATAATACTTCTTCAATTTGAGATGGACACTAAATACAATCATTTATTCATAAATTACATTCCTCCATAACTCTAGAAGTGATTGACCAACCTAATTAAAAGTTAAAAACGAGGAAATATTAGTTATAGGAATTAGTTTCTATTGTAGGGTAGTTTAGAGATCCATCCTTCGTCGTCAATGTAAGAGGTACTTATGTATGAGTACAAGTACAACTCATTCTTTGATAGGGCTTTCACCCGCTTCACTCGATTTGATTTGTTTGATCCTGGTCCACGGCATTGTACCTCTGAATAGGTTATGGTACCCCTGGTTTAAGACATTAATTCAACAATAATTGATTCAGAAAAATATTAATTTGAAATAGAATATTTTTGTCTTTTACAAACATACGTACAAAGATAGTGAAGCCAATTTCTTTTATAAGATCAAAAAAAATTGTATGTGCTAAAATCAGCGACAAAGACCGATCGAAAAACTAACAATAATGATAATTCAAATGAATAGAATTAAAATTATAAATTACTAGTAATTTTTATAAGAGTGGGTCTCATGTACACCCAGATGCACCGTGCACTCATAGTGTATTTTAGAAATATGCGACTTGTTATACTGAAAAAATACAATTTATTTACACTGAACTGTGCAACTATATTTCCATATTAATAGTTGTCTTTTTATGAAGTCAAAATTTTAACTTTATTATATATGTTAATATAAAAATAAAATAAATTCTAGTATTAAAATTAGAAAAAGTGATTAATGATGCATGGATAAATGAAGAGAATTACGTACTCTCGGCCTTGAAATTTCCAAGCAAACCATCCAGTAGGAACGATGAGGTTTGAGAGGTAAGAATCGTAGAATATGACACGGGAATATCGCATCCAAGCTCTCCCAAGCATTACCCTCCCATTTCCAGTTACAGTGCACCCTTTGAATACAAATCCACTATCACCACTTGGACTCCCTCTTCCTTGTGCTGTTATGTACCCTACGAAATCAGGCTGCAGACTTTCTATATTCACCAATATCTTGCAATTCTACAAAATTAATTACAAACTCAATAAATAATATGTGTAAAAAATTGAAATAAAACATTTAGTTATCATAAATAAATGGGATTTAAACCAAATACGTTCAATAATTTTCCACTTTTATTGAAATGGTCCCGTAATTATCAATACTTTCAATTTAGTCTCACAAGTATTCATTTTGTTCCAATTTAGTCCCAGACCGCCGGAGATCGATCAGAAACACTCAAAACGATATCGTTTTAGTCGCGAAAATTAGGGCCGCTTGATAGACACACGACTAAAACGACGTCGTTTTGAGTGTTTCTGATCGATCTCCGGCGGTCTGAGACTAAATTGGGACAAATTGAATACATGTGCAACTAAATAGTAAAAGTTGATAATTACGGGACAATTTCAATAAATGTGAAAAATTATGGGACGAAAATTGATTTAAATTTCTAAATAAATTAGTGTAAAATGAAAAATATTTTGGGTCAAAAATTATTTCTCTAAAAAGACAAATAGTTTGGTCGAGCTGGGAGTAAACTTTTATTTGCCACAATCCGTATAACATAAAGTGCATAATATTAGGGAATATATAAACAAGGTTTTCCTCATCATATTAATGTCATAATTATAGGTCATGGAATAATTAGCTTCTTGAAATATTTTGTGAACTTTGTAATATTTGTGTTAGTGGATACATGTAATGAAATCAATGACTCCTTCAATAATGCAACCAACGAAATAATGCCTACCATTATCATCCCACAAGGTGTCCTGATACCCCAGAAAACTACACCTGTAAAAAGCAGACTTGTCGCCGGATATCTTCGCAGCTACTGCCTGCTTCACTACATTTTTGGTCTTCTCTGGTGGATAATTGTAAGAGTTCTGCAACAAATACTCTATTTATCAACATATTATTTAATTGCATGCTTTTTCAATCAACTCATATATATATATAGTGGGCTGACGTAGAATTTTTGTCCAACCAAGGCACAAACATAAAAAAGTTTAAATTTACGTCATCGGCCATGCATGATCATATGAATGCGGAAATAATTTTAATAGTTCTAGTTAATACAAAAATTTTGCTTCTTTGTAGCAAAAGGCGAAGCTCTCGCCCCCAGGGCCCCCACCCCCGTCCCGACAGGAATGGTGGAGGTGGTAAATCATGGTGACTCAGCGGCCCATTAGGTGGGAGGACTAGTGTCTAGTGCCCACAAGGAGCTATCCCCCACATTGGAGGGATAAAACTCTCACATTGCGGCTGTCAGGACTCGACCCTGCATTCTTGTAGCAATCTGCCACCCAGGAACCAACTGAGCTACGCCCATGCGGGAAAAAAAAAATTAATGAATGGTGATGTATATCATATGAATGCGAAAATCATATGAATTCAATAGTTATGAGTGAATAGTGATACATAATTGCAACTTATAAAAATAAATTTAATCAGATATGTTCTATCACCAGTACTAAATTAAAATTAAATACAAATTTCATATAATAACCATCAAAATTAGATTTTTTTTTTTACACGGGCAACTTCATCGATATATGTACAGGCAAATCATAGGCTTGAGCAAAGAAATTAATGAGCTTGATAATAATAGTAATAGGAACTTGAATTGGTTGAGTTGAAAATAAAATCTTATACTATCTTAATATTAGTTGGTCTTTATTAATTTTAAAGAATATATTTAAAATTAAGAAAAGATGCTATGCCTTGTATCATTTTTTTTTAATAATTTATTAAATATATCATTTTTTTACCATAAATCCGCCCAAATATATATATACCTGAAATGTAATTCCTGAGACCATAATGTTATCAGCCATGGACTCAAATGTTGGAGAATTGAGGCTGTTTGCACCCCATACAATAATACTTTTCCCAATCCCTTCTCCTTTCAGATAAATGAAGGGCTTTTCCAAAGGGATCTTCACCTGTTCACTGCAATTACACACATTTACAATTCATCAAATAAAATCCTACTCAATATTATTTACACCTTATTCTTAAATTTATATATGTACATGTCGTTCCCAATTACAAATATTTAAGGGGTTAATAATAAATTGCAATATGTACTATTGTCTTTTTTACAAATTGCAATATGTATTTTTTTTTAATTAACAAATTGTAACTTATATTAGTAAAAATTGACAGATTTCAATCTCAACTCATATTTTTTAAAATCTTTCTATCGAATTTCTTCTATTTGATGTCTGCTTAAATATTTTTTTAGGCATTATGGTATATACAACATATATATCACTTGTAGGCGATATTTAGTCGGAAGGTTTTTAAAAAAAAACGGTCACTTTTTACTAGTATAGATTTCATTTTGTAAAAAAAAAAAAAACAAGTACAAATGGTAATTCGTAAAAAGCACAATAATACAGGTTGCAATTTGTAATTAATTCAATATTTAAGTACGTCTGGGAAAAAAATAAATTATTTAATTACTTGTAAACTCCAGCTTTGACTTGGATGGTAATCCAATTATCGTTGTCCGAAGGTACTGCATCAATGGCTGCCTGAATACTCGAAGCCCCACTTTGGCCCAACGGATCCACAGTCATGATTAATTCACCATTTGTCATCATCTTAAATCCATTCAAACAAATAAAAAGAGCTGTAAAACTGAATAATCTAATCATCGCCACCAACAAAATATGTGTATCTAGTATATACGAAATTAGGTTATAGAAACACACATATATACATACATATAGATTCAAACTATATAAATTCTCGATATGATTAATTCTTGATTAGATTTTCATTCTATATATATATATATCGACGCCCTTAATTTTTGCTTTTACCTTCTTTGGAGTACATGTATAGCACTTCCTTTCCAAAAAAAAAAGTACATGTATAGCACTTTGGAATTCTCAACTTTTACCTAAACAATAACATTTTGTCGTATCAATTAGATGACAAGTGAATTCGGTCTGGATCAAGTGTGACATTTTTTATTACATCGCATTTTAAAAAAAAATTAATATAAAGTAACACCTTAATATAACAATTTTATTTAGAATATGTCTAATGTGAAAATTTTCATAGGTGAAAATAATTTAAAATAGAAAGCATATTCATCAGCCGGGTAACTCGTTTGTGCCTGTCGTGACAACAACCAATGCGTGGAAAAACAATTCAAGTTTGCCATTAAAATTCTTGTGGCTTAGTGGCGGTGCCTTTGGCCAATTAGCTCGAAGTTGCAGGTTCAATCCTTTCTAAGGCATTTTATTATTACTTTTTTTTAAAATTTTATTTCTTTCTATTTTTTATTTTATTCCCCCTTTTACATCTTTTATTTTTACAACTTTTCATTTTTTATTTTTCCCCTTTTCATCTTTGTTTATAATAAAATATTTAAAATTTAAAAAATAATATTTCTGCAAATTGAAGCATATTCTAAATTTATTTTTTTATTTTAATTTTACTTCTTTTTATTTTTAATTTTATTCCCTCTTTTACATCTATTTTAATTTTACTATTTTCCATTTTTTATTTTCCCCCTTTTTATCTTTGTAAAATTATATAGTATTTAAATTTTAAAAAATAATATTTATGTCAACTGTTGAACGTAGGTCTTTATTTTTTTTTCCTTTTTCATCTTTATTAAATTATAATAGAAAATTTAAATTAAAAAAGTAATTTTTCTGTCAAGAGTTGAACATAAATCTCAAGCAAACAAAACGTAACAGTGTGACACTAAATATCATAAGAAAAAAGGTAAAATTTGAAGGATATTAAAAGCAAAATGAAAGCAGTATTACAAGCAAAACAAAATAGTATTACATGCAAAAACATAATAGTATTACATGCAAAAACATAACAGTAGTACATTCAAAACATAAGAAAAAGGTAAATTCTAAAGAGTATTAAATCAAAATATAAGCAGTATTATAGACAAAATATAACTGTATTACATGTAAAAACATAACAGTATTAGGTTTAAAATATAAGAAAAAAGTTAATATTGAAGGATATTAAATCAAAATGGAAGCAAAATTACAAAAAATCATAATAGTTTATATTCAAAACATAGGTCAATTTTAAAGGATATTAAATAAAAACATAATTTTTATATATGAGTGAAAGTCGATAACCCTATTCAAACAAAAAAAAAGGTGAAATTAAGCATGTCAACAACAAAAAACTGCAGAATATAACAAAAAAAAAAACACGATGTTGAATGTATTATACGTATAATTTGAAAATATAAATACTAATAAGTAGAATTAGCTTTCTATTAAAATCAACTAGATAAGTAGAATTAGTTTTCTATTAAAATAAACTAGATAACTAAAATTGGCTTTGTTTAGATTGTGAATTATAATCTATAGATAATTAAATATGCACAACTAATTAAAATGAATAAACACATGATATGTATAAATCCTCAATTTTGAACAATAAGTCATTTTAGTATAGTTGGAAGCGTTTTCTTCTGTGATCTAGGGTTCTAATCCTAAAGTTAATAAATTTCTATTTAATAAATGAATTTTTATATATATAATTGAAACAAATAAAGACCACTAAAAATAAAGCTGCAACTTTGGACTGATATCCAACGTGCGGGTGAATCAGTACGGACTGATATTCAACCTACTGATCGCTGTGAAGTTGATCAGTTGGGCGTCTATCAATTTAACTGATGTGCGAAAGCTTGTTGTTAACCCGTGTGTGAAAAACCTCTTAGTAAATCAGTCTTAAGGTTTTCTGATAGATCAGCAGACAAACGGTCTAACTGATCAGATCAATAGCTTGATGCTAAACTGGTTTCTACTTAAGATATGCATGATATTTAAGAATCAGTAGTGTGCAAGAATGTAAAGCAGTAAATCACATAAGATTTATAATGTTTCGGACCAACTTGTACTACGTCCACTCTTCCCTATCAGCAGGGGTACTCACTTCCAAACTGACTTAGTTTAATGTGTTAGTCAAACACAATACAATCAGATATTTATTGAGCTCTCACTCAACAATCCAAGAAATTAACTAATCATCATCACAATTTCAAACACCCAAACACTAAAAACTTAGTCCATAGTGCATAAGGCAAATCTCATGGCTAAACAACAAGAATTCAAGGAACTCATGCTAAAATTAACAAGGAAATTGCAATAAAAAGTAAGAATCACATTTTGGATGAAATTGTAGCACAAAAGCATAGCAAAACCAACAAATTCTCCTTGAATCTTGTCTTAGCTCTTGGAATCCAAAGAAATCTACATTAGAAAACAATAAAATCTACCTATTGGATGTTTTGGTGTGGGTGGAGGAGGAAGTGGAATTCTAAAACCCTATCTAAAACCTTTCTATCCTAAAAACTATGCTACTCCTATTTTCCTACTGGTAGATTTCTCATTTTTCTGTTGCGTGAACTGATCCCCTCTTTTCTATCTGAAGAACCGCTGAATTTTTTTTTTATAAGCGCTGCATAAGTCACCAAAAATGGGTTTAAATTTTTTGTAGTCCTGTAACTTTGCTTCGTTTTGAAATTGGTCCTGATTGTTTTGACTTTTTGATTTTGGTCCTGTAAGTTATCGAAAAATTTGAAATTGGTCCTTTAACCTGTTGTAGCAGGTCACCAAACAGGTAACCTCAACCTATGTAATTATTTTGTTTTTTTCTTTAATTTCGAAATGCCGCCTACAATTTTTTAATCAAAATAATTTGTGTCGGGATTTTTTTTCATATTTTTTTAGGAAGGGAGAGTGATTTTCTACGTATATTGATTTAATTTTTTTTTTTGGTCAGTTTAGACCCAATAAATCGACTCGATTCGCTTTGTATTATAATATACAAATTGTTTTAAACCTGACCTAAAACCCGACCAAAATTATTAGGATTAAAAAAGTTCAAGTGACGCTTCGAAATTAAAGAGAAAAATAAAATAATTACATATGTGGTGTTTACCTGCTTGGTAACCTGCTGCAGCAGATGAAAATGATCAATTTCAAAATTTTAGAAAACTTACAAGACCAAAATCAAAAAGTCAAAACAGTCGGGATCAATTTTAAAATGATACAAAGTTACGGGACTATAAAAAATTTAATCGCACCATAAATATAGCAACTTTCTAATGCTAATGTATGGGGCCCGCGAACTCAGAAGCTCATATGTCTTCATTTCTTTTCTCGGTCAAATGGCCACTGATGATACTTAGATGGTGGCCTGCTGACTTTGCTGAGCAAATGGGCCAGCCTTTTCAATTTAGGCCGCTAAATGTATGCTGATGGGCCTTTTCTTGATTTTCGCGAATGGGCCGAGTGAGTATTTTTCAGCAGCGCAACATTCTTGTTTCGCTCATAACTCGAGCTCTCGACCTCCGAATGAGTTTATTTTTTTTATTGCGATCGTTTTTCCGAGGAGTTTCACATGGTTCAACCCTCTTCTCCCGTATTCTTATAGATCAGATCAGTTTTTATTGTTTCTTGCTCATTTTCTGCATAAATAAATGAAACACACAATTTCTCCACATTTAGGCTCAATTGAGTGAAATTAGTGCAATAAAATCATGTATTCCTATTATATTGAGCATGAAAATCACATAAATACGAGCAATGACGACACCCAATCACCTATACTATTACATCAGTTGTTCTATACAATAATTATCATCTGATACCCTAACTGATCCACCTGATTGGTCCTATTATATCTGTTTTGAAACTTTTATCAAAACTATAAAATTTCCTAACAAGAAGCTAACGAAGTAGCGCATGATATGGTGAATTTTTTCTTTTTCATTATCGAAAAATTCATCTACTTGGGTTGAAATGTAATTTTCTTAGTTGGTTAGAATGTATTTTTCAATCTGACTCTTTTTCAGATTGATTAATGAAAAAGTCTTAGCTTAGTATGACTGAATGAAATTACAGATGAATGAAATGAAGGTCCGAATGGAATGAAATTGGAATGATCATTCTCACGATTGTATGA
Source organism: Stenogyne calaminthoides (assembly GCA_037126765.1). NCBI lineage: Eukaryota > Viridiplantae > Streptophyta > Magnoliopsida > Lamiales > Lamiaceae > Stenogyne > Stenogyne calaminthoides. The sequence continues at coordinate 17,577,277 of JBBCBC010000025.1, forward strand.
TTCATGAATGAAATATAGGTATCTACTTTTGAATTATAATTAATAATTATTAAAATTATACTTTAATATTATTATTAACTATTGAAAATATTTTATACATATATTTATTTAATATATTATTATTGTTAAATTTTTATTTATTATTTTAAAATTTTAAAAATAATATTTTTTATAATTGCAAAAATAATATTTTCCATTATAATAAATATATAACTTTAGTATTATATATTTAAAATAATAATATGTTTTAAATTATTTTGAAAAGTTTGAGTTAATATTAACTTTATATATTTTTAATATTTTTATTAAATAATAATATTTGTTATTATTAATAACATATTACTAAATAATACTCCCTCCGTCCCGTGATAACGTACATGTTTACTGTTTTCACGTGTTTTTGTGAGCGAGTTTTTTATTAGTATTTGAAATGATAAAATAATTTTAAAAAATGCATGTAATATATGAGAGATAGATCCATAATACCCCTCCTAAAAAATACTTTATCATTTAAAATACTAATAAATAACTCGCTCACTAAAACTCGATAATAAAGGTGGTGTGCACGTTATTCCAGAACGGAGGTAGTAATATTTATATATTTATTAATATATTATTGAGAATTGCTAGAATTTATATTTTTTGAGATATAGTATTAATATTGAAATTTTTATATTATTTATATATTCGAATAATATTATATTTAATATTATTATTGTTGTTGGAGTTTGTTATTATTTTTATTAAATACTATAATTTTTCAGTTAAAATAATATTATTAATTTAGTATTATTATTGTTGTTGTTGGTAGAAGATAATATTATGAAAATAAAAAATAAAGAATAATATTATTTATGGGAAAAAAATTCATTGCCCAAGATGTGGAATACATAAACTCATGGGGTATGTAAGGAATCAAAATTCATATATTTTTGGGAATGATCATTCCTAATGGAATGATGATTCATTCCAAAAAATTATATCAATCATTGTATTTGGAATAAATTAAGGAATAATCATTTCATTCATAATCTATTCCAACATACCAATCATACCCTTATATTATGTAAGAGACATGATACTATTATATGTTTTTGTGATAATTTGAAATGTGAATATAAAAAAAACAAACAACAATATCATTACCCATACATGAGATGACTCATACAAGTTTTTGTTAATAATATTCTTACATTTTTCTTTTCAAACATAGAAATAAAATTCTGATTAGTGACAGAAATAGAATCATGTGCATGGTAAGAAAAACAAAATATGAATATCTAAACTTGATAGATAGTGATGTAATCAAACTAAATTATTTGTGAACTATTCTGTGCTCGACTCGAAAATATTTGTTTTAGCTCATTTAATAATGGTCGTCAACATAATTAAATAAACTCAAACTCAATAATATTTTATTATTAACTCATATAAATTATATTGAATAATTTGACTCTAATTTTATATTTTCCACACTTAGTATTAATGATCTATATAAAAATATGTAATTTAACTTATTTAATTAAATAAGATTATAAAATTTAAGTTTTATATATACATATAGTAGAAATATATATATGACTTATTTTTGTAATAAATTGATGAGTAGTTTAATTTAAGATTGATATTATCAAATTTGTTTAGGCTAAATTAAACTCAAAAGGTCATGTATATTCAATAATTAAAGCCGAGCTCAATATAAATTATAAACTAATCAAGCTCAAAAGCTCGGCTAGGCACTGCTCGATTGCATCCCTAATTATAGGTGAGCTAAGTTTGCTTAATTTTAAATCAAATTAAATAAATAACTATAACTATTTAAAAATTTTGAAAAAAAAAAAGCATGCAAGTAAACCATGTGTTCGTTCTGATCTTGAAAGAAAACTCTATAGTGGAATAAAAGAAAATTTTGAAATATTGGAAAAAGAATATATATTATCATTACTTTAGTTATACAACCGGGCTTGACGGGTTGGCCCTATAATTGGTTACGTAAACATTTAATTTAGCCAACCTCCGTACAAATCGATATATGAAATGTCAGTTAACTGTTGCAACTCGACGGCGTCAAGTTTGTTTGCCCAACTCACTCTCCTTGAAGTGTCGGAGAATAAACCTCATCAAATGTCAACTTCTCCCTGAAATATTATCACATGATTATTTCATGCGAATTAATTACATAAAAATAAGTACAATGATGAACGTGGAAAAAAAAATATATAAAAAAGTGTGAAGCAATATAATGTCAAAAGAGTGATTTGCGAGTGTGATCATTAGGGAAAGAATTTTGTTTTATTAAGTAAAAGAGTTTGAGGAACACTACTGTGAAATATTGCATATACAATATCAGCATATTATGGGAAGGGCCATCAAATTCCTGGATTTCTCATGTCAACTGAACAGGAACAGATTCAGAATTCTTTTCTAGAGGGGCACAAAACAAAAATTCTAAAAAAATATCATTCACTAAAATAAGCTAATATTGTTTGGTAAAAATAAGTAATATTACCTCCGTCCCGGGATACTGTTCACTCGTGTTTTAGCGAGCGGATTTTTTAGTAGTATTTAAAATGATAAAGTAAATTTTAAGGATACATATAATAGAGGAGATGTAGATCTATCATACCCATCACTTTATCATTTTAAATATCAATAAACAACCCGCTCGTTAAAACTCATTTGAAACAGGTGATGTGCACGTTATCTTGGGACAGCAGGAGTATTGTTTAGTGAAATAGGGAATGCAATTAAAAAAAAAAACACACACACTTTTAAGTTTCACATAAGAGTGAGTTTGCAAAATGAATGAAGCACTTCTACCGCCCATAAGAAAGGCCGGAGTCAGACCCACTATGATTGTATATACAGCCCAATTTATGATCAAGATGAAATTGGACATAAATAAATAAAGGTGAAGATAAGTAATTTATGAATGAAAAAGTTTATGAGTCATCTAAGAGCAGAGACGTGGAAATCTCTAAATACAAGTTATGTCTATGTTGAATCGACATTTGGTCTTCCCTATTTTCTTTATACAAATCCCAGCCCCCAAGTATATATATGTTCATAACTTCATATGATTTGAACTATATTGCACATATCAAAATTTGTGTAATAATGGTATTCAATGTGTTTGTCAAAGAGTTTTCCTAAAGTGTGGTCAAAATAATTAATCAATCTGGTCTAGCGTCCAGGTATTCTGGGCCAATATATGAATTAGTAAATATTTTATTTGCCTTCAGTTTTAGTGTAGAAAATTAAATAAATTAATCACGTACATGTAATGAGTTTATATAAATATATAATCCAAGTAATTAAACAGGGTTTTAATAAAGTACAAGATCTACGTTTAGAGTTTTTCTAATAAATATCAAATGATGAATCGAATTCATAATTACTTTACAACATAGGTAATGGTATTCGAAAAATTTGAGTTATTTCACTTCGCCATCCGGGTCTAATTAAAGTTAACTACAGTTAAACACATAAAAAATAAATTCTTGTACGAAACTATATTCTAGTCGATTTTTTTTTCTGGTTTATATTTAGTGAGGTTTGATTTAAAATTTTCAATAGAAATTTATGAAAATATAATAAATGGGAGAAATGAGTTTAATCCACATGAGACACGGACACTCACGATTTTGGTCACAATATTCGCCACTTTGGTCCCAAATCCAAATTTTTTTACACTTTTGGTCCCACCGTTACGTTTTTTGTTAAATCATATTACACTTTTGGTCGCAAAAGATGCAACTATGGGACCAAAAGTGTAATAGAATTTAACCAAAAACATGTGGGTGGGACCAAAAATGTAAAAAAAAATGAATATGGGTTAAAATGGCGAGTATTGAGACTAAAATCGTGAGTGCTCGTGTCTCATGGGACCAAAATTATATTTAACTCAATTGGAGAAATTAAGGTATTAATTTTACGTACTCTTGACCCGTGGAGAATTGTGTGTTTTGGTTTATTGTAGAAATGTAGGATATTTGTAGTTGCAGAAGCTCTACATGGAGCTCCGGGTTACATCACAGCTCAGGGAAGATCATTCCCTAACGAAAAGAACGGATTCGTGTTAAAAAATTGCGATATTTCTGGAAATGGAAACACATATTTGGGAAGAGCATGGAGAGGTTATGCAAGAGTTATTTTCTACAACACTTCAATGTCCAATATTATTGTACCTAATTAATATGCGTGTTTTTGTAAACTTAATTGGACCATCTCGTAAGTATACTACTACCTTCGTCCTAATTTTGTTTTGCTATTTATTATAGACACAAATTTTTTTAAAAAAAAATATTATTTATTTAGTATTAAATAGTGTAAAATAAATTTGGTGAGGGGTATGAATGTCAATTCAACTTTAAAAAAATTGTTGTTTATTAATATTAAATGGTATAAAGTGAATTTAGTGTATATAGTAAAATGACACGTTGTGTGAATAAGTATTGTTTGTAGGGGATATTGTTTTGTAAAGAAGGTTATTTTATTTTTCTTTTAGAAAAATGACCAATCTAAATTAGAATGTTTATTTATGGAAAGTGGTCAATCTAAATTAAGGGGAGAGTATTACTTTAACGTAATTGTAGAATTTTACTAAAATATAATCATATAAATGTGCATGTAGCAGCATTAAATTCGCGACATATATAGAAATACAATATTAACTCACCAATTAACTATATTTGACTCTTTTTATTTCCTAATTAAATGAGGATTTTGATGCGTGAACATTTTTTTAGATTTTAGTACTTGTTCAAATAACCGGACACTAGGATTAAAGATTGTGAAAAGAATTACTATAATTATTAATTGAAATTTATGTATTTTGACTGTGGTTCTTTTTTTTTTTAAGGAACTATATAAGTTCTTGTTTACCTCCTATTTACAGTAAAGAATTCAATTAAAATAAGAAAACATTTTTATTCCCAATTTACATTTAATAGAGGCGTGTCACACAATTTACACTTTGAATACAAAATTACTATAAATTGAACAAAACGGAAAAGGAAAATATAACTATCCTTGTGGGATTAATGGAATTAAACAAATAATTTAAGAAGGATGTGTACTATTAAAATATATAATTTGTTCGCACTTAATTAAACATGCAAATTATTTTTAATGACTCGTCTTCCACTTTTTATATTTAATTGATGTTCCACCGTATTAAATTTTTAATGACTCGTTATTTAGTTGAATGACCCAGGTTGATTAAATTAAATGAATGGAATTAATAGTGTTGAAGAAAAAAAAAAGTAGGGAAAATGAATGACTCTAATTTACGTCATAGATGGATTGACCGGAGCCAAAAATGAAATCAACAGCTCCTTGAATAGTGCAACCTTTGAAGTAGTGTCTACCTTGAACGTCCCACAAAGTATCCTGCAACCCCAAGAACCCACATCTGTAAAACGCCGATTTGTCTCCTTCAATCCGAGCTGCTACTGCTGTCGCCATCGGGTTACCCGACCCGTTAAACGGATGGTTGCAATGGAATCATGCGCATCCCAAACACCACTGTTTTCCGGGGCCCACTTCCTTCCAGATAGATATAAGGCTTTTCAAACGGGATTCCAACTTGTTCTCTAGAAAATTCAATTCAATTCAATAATATATATATATATACTATTTGTATTTAATTAATTAATAAATTCACCTGTAAACGCCTGGTTTGATGTGTATGCAAATCCAGTGAGTATTTTGCCAAGGCACGGAATCAATTGCGGCCTGAATTCTTGTGAAGTGATGGATCAACAAATATTCTTTCACAATCATAATTTTGTGGTAGCGTCGCACTTCCAATAACTAACCAAACACCAACCAAAATACGTATCAGCGTTTCACAGGAACGGGACATTGGATTTGTTGGAAAATAATTTGAAATGAACAAGAGTGGAAGAATTTAAGGAGGCAATTAAGAATAATGGGGATACCAAAATTCAGATGGAGAGAAATTGTTATTAACTAATTTGAACGAATTTAGCAAAGAAGAAGAATCCAATTTATGGAGGTAATTAAAAATTATGTGATGTTTATATTTATATTTGTAGAAAATGAAGCGAATTCTGATATCGGAAATCTTGGACCGTGGATTAGAATCTTTTTTTCCTAATTGTTATTTTACATGGTAAGTGTTACTCCCCCATATTTGAATAGACATCATTCTATGATTTTTAAGAAAAAATAAGGATATATATATATATATTTTTTAAATAATTTTAATTAATATCATTTAAATATTTTTAACAATACATATTTTAAAAGGCTAAAATGACATCTAAATAAAAATGAAGGGAGTATTAATTTAAAAGCTACAAAATATGAATTGAAAGATTTAGTACAAGAGTCACTCTCCTGTGCACCACATGCACCAATAAAAAATGGTGCACTCTAATCCCTAACCCCTAAATAGTGAACCCTAAATTATATTTGAACCATTTGGGCCGGGTGAACCATGAACCACATGGGCCGAGTGAACCATGAACCACTCGGGCAGGGTTTGGGGTCGGGTCGGGTATTAAAAAATTAAAAAAAACATCTAAAATTGAAATTAAAGTTAAAAGAAAACCGAAATTGAAAAAAGAAAAAAAGTTAAAACAAAAAAAAATTAGAAAAAAAACTTTTAAAATTAAATTGCACCAATTTTATTGATGCATGTGGTTCACATGAGAATTTGTCTTTAGTACAATGTACAATCTATATATGCTCGTTATTCATTTGTTCACCAGATATTGAAATTGTGGGAAAATCACGTGACTGGTTAATTCAGAGGTTCCAATTTTTAATGTTTGCAGGAATAAATAAATAATAAATACTAATTAAAATACCCACTCGGTTCATTTCAAGCACTAACCTTTTTAATGTATCTGCTGTTATACATTCATATATTATCTAGAAAATGAAAATTAAATTAAATATAAAGAAAATCATGATTCTGTTGTGATGCGCGAATCCAATTCCGTCCGTTACCAAAGTTAATCCGATTCAGATGTGGTAATTAAGTGTAAATTTATTTGAGAGATGTAGAGTTGCCCATCCGAACCGGAATCGGCGGTTATAACCGGAATTGGAACCGGAACTGCCGGAATCGGAACCGTGACGAACCAGAACCGAAACCGTGTATTACACGGTTCGGTTCCGGTTCCTACTGCTACAAAACCGTAACCGCCGGTTCCACGGTTCGAACCGCCGGTTCCGCGGTTCCGAACCGTTTATGACCTTTGCAAACCAGTTTGTCCGTTGGAACCGGTGGTTCCGAACCGTGAACCGCCGGTTCTCGTCTATTTTTTTTTATTTAATGGTTGAAATTGAGTCAAATGTTACCGTTTTTTGATCCAATGGTCGAGATTCAATATGAAAGTTACCATTTTTTTTTGTTTTATTTTTATTTTCCCAAACTCTATAAATACCCCCTCATTTGTATTCATTTTCTTGCACCAACTTGATCCAAATTGATCAATTCTTCTTCATCTCTCTAATTCTCTTGTTCTAAGTTCTAACTTTATAAGCTTCATTATAGTTCATAGTTCATACTTCATATATTATCTATATTGATATATTTTATACATTATAGTATATAGTTTATATTATATACACTTTACTTTATATTTTATATTACATAAAAAAAATGTCAAAAAGAGGAGGATCATCTCGACTATCATCTTCTAGAGGAGGAAAAGAAAAGAGTCCGATGACTTCCGATTTTCCTCCACCTCCTCCTCCTACTGCACAATTCAATATTCCATGGAGTGTGAAGGAAATAGAAGCAAGTCTTGGTCCCGGTTATGCGGATGCCACTTTTTCAAATGAAGAATTTCAACAACCTCGTGGTGGTACTCAAGAGAGTACTCATGGTCATGGACATGGTCCTCATGAAAACGAAGAAAATGTGTAGGAGGCCATTCCACCTCAAGGCGGAGAAAGAAGATGTAGAGTTCTTGCATCCGAAATATTCACCATTCACTTCAAAAAAGTGGCAACCGATGAGGTAAATATATTTAAAGTTTATTGTAACTATTGCACTAATGTTTATCATTTTGAGAAAGGTGGTGGATATGGAACATTTAAAAAACACTTGTTGGCAAAACATAAAGAAGTCTTGGGAATGATTACATCTCAAACGCAACTACGTGGATTCACGGCGTCTTCTGAAGGTGGTGAAATAAGTAATCCTACTAGTTTATTTAGATATAATGTTAAGGTTGCTAGAAGAGAATTAGCTAAACTTATTTGTTCTAAACATCTTCCTTTTCGTTTTGCAAATGATCTTCGTTTTTGAAAAAATGGGTTACTACGACTTATAATCCTTGAGGAAAAAAAAAAATTTTCACGGTCTTCTATTACTCGTGAAATTGATAAAATGGCTAAAAGAAATAAGAGATGAAATGACTAGCATGTTTTCTAGATTAACTCAAAAAGTTTCTATATGTTCGGATATTTGGAGTGATCATTTTCAAGAGCATAATTATATGGGCATTACTTGTCATTGGATTGATGATACATGGACAATTCAAAAACGTTTAATTGCATATAGAGAGTTTGATCTTCGAGCATCGACCGCTAATATTGCTCTAAAAATTAAATGCGGTTTTGCAAGAGTACAACATTCTTACAAAAAATATTTTCAATTTAATTTGATAATGCAAGTGCTAATACTAATTTAGTTTAAATGAACTTATTGCAATTTGTCAACCATCAATTGGTGGTAGATTTTTTCATGTAAGATGTTTTTGTCATATTTTAAATTTGTGTGTTCAAGATGGTTTATCTTCTTTAAAAATGCATGTTGCTCCTATTAAACATGCACTTGGTTATTTGGTTAGACATCAAAAAGTTTTAAAAAGATGGAAAAAAATTTGTGTAGTTAATAAACTTACTCCTAAAAAGTTTTCACTTGATGTTGCTACTAGATGGGACTCAACTTATAAAATGTTAAGTGCATCTTATGAGTATAGAAATGCATTATGTAATTTTTTTGCACAAGAACAATGTGGTATTACTTTATTTCCTAGTCAATGAGATTCATGTGCTACTTTATGTGAGATGTTGCAAGTTTTTAATGAAGCTACTACACAATTATCCGGTACGTATTATCCTACTTCTATTCTTGCTTTAGATCAATGTGTTAGAGTTGCAATTACTCTAGATTGTAGTGATCCAAATGAAATATTATATAATGCTATTAGTTCAATGAAAGTCAAATGGATGAAATATTTTTTATATATTCCCGATGTGTTTATAATTGCTAAAATACTTGATCCTAGAGTAAGAATAGATGGAGTGCAAGAATTAATTTCTATATATTATGATGCTTTATTTCCTATTACAGATGATAAGACCCCTTTGTTGGGATTATACTGGAAAGTATGCTTTTACTTAGTATAATCAAAACTGAATTTCGGACTTATTTACTGAAATAAATTGTTTATCACTGATGCTTTAAATATCATCGAATGTTACATATATTTACTGCATAACTGTTCAATAAATCGTACGTGTTACATTGTAGTTAATTTAGTGATACCAGATCACAGAAGATTAAATTAACAGTCCCTTGTAACTAAAAGTACGCCATTCACGACCTAGATGGAAATGAACAATCCATCGTGAAAGGTTGAAGTGTAAGGCTCGGATTGACTTGTCTTGACCAAGAGATTACACTAGTGCATGACTGATGCACTGAATAGGACCTACAAGAGGACAAATTCTTCAGAACTGAACAAGGAAGAATTAGACCTCAGTGGTTCGTTATTTCTTAATCTTCGTTCCTTAAATAGGATCACGTGTGGTTGGTAAGATCTCAAGCTAGGGTTTCTAGTCTTGATTTTGCAAGATCCAAACCAAGTGTTAGGTTAAGTTTGTTTAGCAAGATCTCAAGCTAGGGTTTCTAGTCTTGATTTCTGGGATTGGTTGGGTGAGAACTCTTGAAACATCTGTTGTATTGTGTTGGATTAACACATTAATCTAAGTCTAGTTGGTTTAGTTGGTGCCCCTACTGATAGGGAAGAGTGGACGTAGGACAAGTTATCCGAACCACTATAAATCTTGTGTGATTTATCTGTTTTACACTTATACACACACCTGATATTCAAACTTGCATGCATATTCTAAGTGTTGGTCCCAGTGGGAAAACCTATTTTGCGCGTGCGGAAGCAAAACCTTTTATTTTGGTGCATATAAAACAGGGGAGAGGACAGAGTGATACCATTTTTTTTTTCTTTTGAGCTCATGTGTTGTGTTTTGCTTATAACTAGATGCATATGACAAGTATAAACATAAAGCAGTAAACAACACATCAATATATAGTGGTTCGGACAACCAGTCCTACATCCACTCTCCCTCTCTAGGGAAATTCCTTCAAACGGGACTTATCACCCTCCACGGGATTGCCTATAGATATTTACCGAGCTCACACTCGAACTGGACTTATAACCCTCTCTCGGGTTCGCCTCGAGACTTATCACCCTCCACAGGATTGCCTACAGATGTTTAACGAGTTCACACTCCAACGGGACTTATCACCCTCACTTGGGATTGCCTAACAACTACCTCACTTCACCACTGGGTTTGGGTTTGGTGTTGTCTCCAACTATGGTGAGATTTTCCCTTACAATGGTTTAGCCTTAATGCTAAGGTAGGGAAAATCTCTCTAAGCTTATGATACATCGTGGATTGCTTAGGTTGAGTTCTAGAACACTCTTTGAATATATTTGTATATCTACAGACTTGTGTTCTAGGGTGGGAATGCTTTGACTATAACACTCTTTGGCTTTGTAGTATTTTGTGCATAATCTCCACGCATCCACCACCGATAATGAAGGAAGAACTTGTATTTATAGTGTGGATTTGAATGTTACCGTTGGAGAGAATCACATTCAAATCCATACTATTCTTTGTAAGTTCTGACTTTTTTGGTGATTGTCTTCCTCTAGTTGGTCACGTCAATTTGGATTCCAACGGCTATATTCCTCAGCTTCAGTGCCTCGGAACATTCAGGATATACCGAGCATTCAGTACATTACTGAGTCTTTAGTAATTCTTGTGCCTTGATATTTCTCTCACGAGTCTTGAGTTCTCTCGAGTCTTGAGTTCTCTGAGTCTTGAGTTCTCTGAGTCTTGAGTTCTCTGAGTCTTGAGTTCTCTGAGGCGGGTTCTCTGAGCCTTCGGGTTCTCTGAGTCTTCAGGTTCTCTGAGGCTTCAGGTTCTCTGAGCCTTGGTTCTCGATATCTCTTTTGAGTCTTGATATCTCGATTTCTTCTTGAGTCTTGAAACTAACTTTGTTCTATATCTGCCGAGCTATACATAGTGCGGATAATATCTGAGCACTCTAAAACTGAATCCTGACTCATCTATCAAGATTATCCTGAACATGTCATACTCAGGGGTTTTGGGATCTAATCAAAATCCTTTTTATTAAATTCATTTCCCAACACTAAGTATGGACCAGTTTTGCATCAAGCGGTGATCGTCGGTTTGACACTTTCATCATCGACCATTTGAAAAAACTTAGGATCTGATTTGAAAAATTGGTTTTTCACACGGGTTAATATTATCTTCCGCACAATCAGTTAAGATTATAGACACCGAACTGATCTGCTCTCAAGCGATTAGTAAGTTGGATATCAGTCCATACTGATTCACTCGCACTCTGATCACGAAACTTGCTTTCATACCTGATCTCACGAAAAAGTTTCAGAAGTCTATTCACCCCTCCCCTCTAGACTTCTGCCTCACTAAAACCCGTTCGGGACCTACAGTATCGACTTCAGCATTACAGAAGAATTTGGATCTAAAACTCCAAGTCCTCGTTTATTTTAGATTCTATAAATTAGTACTTCATTAGTTTTAAAATTTAGACTCTCTATTCTCCTCCGTATCTCTATTATGGATCATCTATACTTTAGTTTCTTTAATTCGATTTTTTGACTGTTATTGCCATCGTTGCACTTTCTTTTATTGTCATGTTTTTCTATAAATTATCACTGCTATGCTATAAAAATATGTCTGTTATTAAGAAAAACTCTCACTTTTATTCTGAAAAACTATCATTGTTACTAAGTAAAACTCTCACTTTTACTCAGAAAAACATTCATTGTTACTAAGTAAATTGTCACTTTTGTTCACAAAAACTCTCACTGTTACTAAGTAAAACTCTCACTGTTATTCAAATAAACTCTCACTTTTATGCAAAATAATTATCACTGTTACTAAGTAAAACTCTCACTGTTATTCAATACAACTCTCACTGTTATGCAAATAAACTCTCACTGTTACTAATTAAAACTCTCACTGCTATGCAAAACAATTATCACTATTACTAAGTAAAACTATCACTTTTGTTCACAAAATCTCTCACTGTTACTAAGTAAACTCTCATTGTTATTCAATACAACTATCACTTTATTCAAATAAACTCTCACTGTTACTAATTAAAACTCTCACTGTTATGCAAAACACTTATCACTATTACTAAGTAAAACTATTACTTTTTTTGTTCACAAAAACTCTCACTGTTACTAAGCAAAACTCTCACTGTTATTCAGAAAAACTCTCACTGTTATTCAGAAAACTATCACTTTTATGCAAAACAATTATCACTGTTACTAAGTTAAACTCTCACTGTTATTCAATACAACTCTCACGGTAATTCAAATAAACTCTCAATGTTACTAATTAAAACTCTCATTGTTATGCAAAACTATTATCACTGTTAAATAAAAATCCAACCTAATCAACAGTTTCAATTAATCAACCACTAGTAAAAGCTACAAAAAATGGCTAAATATATCATTGTTAAACTACAATTGTTAAATTGCATATGGACAAAAACTTCACTTGTTAAACTGCATAACCATCACCGTCTAATATGAAAAAAAAAATAGCAAAAATGATCATTGTTAAGCCTAATACACTTTCTAGATCTAAAACAAGAAAATCAAAGTCATTTTCTTCTTGATCTCTTTCTCTTCCTCTCAGCAACAACCTTTTTTTTTCTCTTCTTGATCTCTTATTTTCATCTCTTTTTTCTCATTTGCAATACGTTCGAGTAATGCTGGCTTGTTCTTGTAGAAATCATTAATTTTTTCTAAAACCTGTTCTTTAGACTTGTTCACATCGCACAAAACAATAGATGCACAAAGCTTAGCCCTCAACACCCGTCGTACCAGAGCCTTCATAAGAAAATTTTAAAATCAATGTAGAAAGACTTAACATTAAAAATTGAAAAATAAATAAATTAGAAAAACAAACCTACCTTTGTCATATCTGGTGATGTGTAAATTGCACCATCAAAATTTTGAAGATAATGCATCAAGTACACATCGTGTTGGGGAATTAATTGCCCGGATCTATTCGGGATGAATATTTAAATACAAATTTAATTTTAACAATTAACATGAATTAATCCTATATTAATTCAAATAATAATTCAACAACAAATCATGCATACAAATTCGTCACATAAATCCCACGCATGCGGAATTGCTAGGAGTTTATGTGAACTAACCTCTCGAAGTGACAACCATTGAAAAGATGGATATCCCGTTCACACGAACAAACCCAAAGAGCCTTCTCAAGTATTCCCTCGTCATTGTTCAACAATCCGGTGGAAAGATGCTCACGAACGATTAATAAAAGAAAAAATAAAATTATGTTGCACCACCTTTGTGGATTTCTAATTTTTCCAACACGTTGAATTGCATGGGGATGAAAAATTCATCCCCTATTTATACTAAGGGGTGGTGGTCGAAATTTTGGTGAGGAATAAGATGGGAAAATCTTTTTCTTGATCTCCAAGAAATCTTGAATATATCCCATATATTCTTTTCTCCATATTTAAAATATTCCACAAAAATCCCACCTGTTGGTCCTGGTGAAAACGAGTCTTACACGTGTATGGGGGGGGAATACAAGTGTTCAGTGATTTTTAAAACTTTTTCTTTACTGAGATCAGAAGGGTCAGGATGTCCTGAGAATTTTGCCCTGAGAAGCACAAATCGCCCTGCGTCAAAGTCTACTGAGACAGTGATCCTGAGCAGCTTTCAGAAGCTCCAGATTAACCCAACTGATCCTGAGTTTTATCAGAGATCCTGAGAAGTTTGGATCAGATAATTATCTTACTGAATACTCAGATAGAGTTGATTCAGTTCGGTAACTATCTGTTCTAGCTAATCAACAGTGCGGAATGTGTTGGCCCTAAGTTTATACTCGTTTTATCTTGCTGAAAATCTCTTCCTTAGTCAAAACAGTGGTTAAGGCTGTGATCAAGTTCTATGCAAGTTCAGTGGATTGTTTCCAACTGAATATCAAGAAAATCAGTATGATTTCAGTGAAAATATGCAGCAGATAGAATGCAGTACAGAAAGTAAACAACACAGCAATTTATAGTGGTTCAGAGGCAAAGCTCCTACGTCCACTCTCTCTGATCTTTCAGAGAAATTCCTTAACACACTATCACCTAAAGCTTTCAGGCTGACCACAGCAGTTTACTAACTTTTCTACCTTGAGTTTTCTGGCTGACTACTACAGCTTACTAACTCAACACACACAAGTTTTCAGACTACCACAAGTAGCTTACTAACTTCTCCTCTAGAGCTTTCTGGCTGACTCAACTGCAGCTTAATCACTCTTTACAACTCTTTCTCACCAACAATCAAACACACACTCAAACTACCTAATAAAAGGGTTTGAGTTGGGTTGGTTTCCAACTAGGGTGAGATATCCTTTGACAATAAGAACAAATTCAAAGGCTAGGATATCTCTACAAAGCTTTGGATATATATCAAATATAAGCTTAGTGAATGAGCTCTCTTCAATGTGAAACACTTGGGAAATCTTAGATTTTTCGAGTGCTTCAATTTGCAAGAATACGAATGAGCTCTGGAGTTGCTTTGATTTCCTGTAACCTTTCAATGGTGAAGGTCACTGGTATTTATAGGAAACTTCTCCAAGGTCACACTTGAAAAACTATCCGTTGGAAGAGATAGCATCAAGGGATTCCTTATATGGTTATTGATGAACGGATATTTTTAGGGTTTGAACGCACCCTTGCATGTTTTAGAAAATATGCAGCCATGTAGCCAATCATCAATTTTTGCAGTCTAGAACATAGTACTACTGACAAAGTTCAGTGCCCTGTCGCTTTCAGTGTCAGTAAAGTATAGTGTTGTCTTTCTCTGATTGGTTCTTGTCTTCAGTGAATGTAGACAAACAAAACTGCTCTTTTAGGTCAATCTCTATGAATGAGACAACCTTAAACAACACTTAGTTTTAGTTCCTTTTATCTGGGTTGGGAGATGAATTTAATAAAAGATTTTGATTAGATCCCAAAACCCCTGAGTATGACATGTATCAGGACATCTTGATAGAATAAAATCAGGATCAGGTTTCAAATAGATGCTAGGGATCAGGATTATCTACACCATGTATAGTCAACAGATATAGATCAGGATTTTAGTATCTGAAGACCCAGAAGACCTGATCAGAAATACATATCAGAAGAACTGATCAGATGAACCAGATTAGAAGACTCTGAAGACTCAGAGGTATCCTGAAGATTGAAAGAATCCTGAAGACCCAAAGATCCTGAAGACTGTTTGTGTACTGATCAAAAGAATCCTGAACAAGCTATTTTTATGAAATAGTGTTATGTTCATTCCTAGTACAAACAAATAGAATGCTAGACATTTGAAGACATTAAGGAACATATCAGATCAAGAACAAAGCCAGGACATTAAGGAACCGTTTGTTTGTCTCTGCTTAAACAAAAATTTCAACCAATGAGGAGGCAACAACATTGTACTGTACTGACACAGAAAATGACATCTCTCTGAAGGATGTCAGGTCTGATATCTTCCAGTTCATAGAAATTGGTGATTGGCTACTTTACTGCATATTTCCTAAAACATGCAAAGGTGTGTTCAAACCCTAAAATAGCCGTTCATCAATAACCAGAAGAGGGAACCCTTGATGTTATCTCTTCCAACGTATAGTTTTTCAAGAGTAACCTTTGGAGATATTGCCTATAAATACCAGTGACCTTCTACATTGAAAGGTTACGGGAAATTTCAAGCAACTCAAGAGCTCATTCATATTATTGCAAATTGAAGCACTCGAAAAACCTATAATTTCCCATGTGTTTCACATTGGAGAGAGCTCATTCACTAAGCCTAGATTTGATAAGTTATATCCTAAGCTTAGAGAGATATCATATCCTTTGCATCTGTATTCATTGTAAAAGGATATCTCACCCTAGTTGGAAACCAACCCAAAACCCAAACCCTTTGTTAAGGTAGTTTGTGTGTGATTTGTTGGTGAGTTAGAGTTGTAAAGAGTGAGTAAGTTGCAGTGAGTCAGCCAGAAAACTCTAGAGAAGAAGTTAGTAAGCTACTTGTGGTAGTCTGAACACTTGTGTGTGTTTGAGTTAGTAAGATGCAGTGAGTCAGCCAGAAAACTCAAGGTAGAAAAGTGAGTAAACTACAGTGAGTTAGCCTGAAAGCTTTAGGAAGTGGTTAAGGAATTTCTCTGAAGATCAGAGAGAGTGGATGTAGGAGCTTGAGTCTCTGAACCACTATAATTGCTGTGTTGTTTACTTTATGTACTGCATTTTATCTGTTGCGTGATTTTCGCTGAAAGCTGATTTTACTGATATTCAGTTGGAACCAATCCACTGAACTGCATCAAATTTATCACAACCTTAATCACTGTTTCATTAAAAGGAAGAAGAATTTCAGCAAAGCTAAAACGAGTATAAACTTAGGGCCAACCATTCCGCACACTTGAGTAGCTAGAACAGATAGTTACCAAACTGAACTAACTCTACTGAGTGTTCAGTAAGATAATTATCTGATCCAAGCTCCTCAGGATCTCTGATAATTTCTGGATCAGTTGGGCTAATCTGAAGCTTCTGAAAGCAGCTCAGGATCATTGTCTCAGTAGACTCTGTGTTGGGAGATGAATTTAATAAAGATATGATTTTGATTAGATCCCAAAACCCTGAGTATGACATGTTCAGAATAATCTTGATAGTTAAGTCAGGATTCAGTTTTAGAGTATTCAAGATGTTATCTGCAAAATGTGTAGTCAGCAGATATAGATCAGGATAGGATCTGAAGATTCTGAAGAACTCAGTAAGTTTCTGAAGAAACCGAAGTTTTAGTATGAAACTGAAGTTTCCGAAGTTTCAGTATGAAACTGAGATACTAAAGACTCAGTATGAAACTGAGGAACTGAAGACTCAACATGAAGACTCAGTATATCAGTCAGTATACATATAAAGACTCTGAAGACTCAGAAGACTCAGAAGACTCAGAAGACTCAGAAAACTCTGAAGACACAAAAGACTGAAAACTGAAGATCAAGAATACTGAAGGCACAGTAATTACTGAAGACTCAGTAATGTACTGAATGCTCAGTATAAACCTAAAAGTTCTGAGGCACTGAGAATATCTATCTGAAGGATGCAATACTGAGAAGATCGCGATTCCTTAGAAAATTAGATATTGACCAAGACATTCAGATGCAGACAACAGGAACTAAATCAGAGTGTTGTTAAGGTTATATCAACTCAGAGATTGTAACCAAAAGAGCCGTTGAAGTTGTCTACCTTTAACTGGAGACAAAAGTCAAAAAGAGGAAGGCAACACTGTACCATACTGACACTGACAGTGACATGTCGCTGAAAAAGATGTCAGAAGTACAAAGTTCCAGACTGTAAAAAGTGAAAACCGGCTACATGAAAGGCTATTGCCTAAAACGTGTTAGGGAGTGTCAAACCCTAAATATAGCCGTTTCTCACACACCATAAGAGGAAACTCACGAAGCTATCTCTCCAACGGATAGTTTTTCAAGAGTGACCTTGGTGTATGCCTATAAATACTTGTGACCTTTTTCATTGAAGGTTACGGGAAATTTGTAAGAAACTCAAGAGCTCAAACTTATTATTGCAAGTTGAAGCACTCAAAAAACCCAAGAATTTCCCAAGTGCTTTAAATCGAAGAGAGCTCATTCCACTAAGCCTAGCTTGATAAGATATATCCAAAGCTTAGTCGAGATATCCTAGCCTTTGCATTGTTCTTTATTGTAAAGGATATCTCATCCTAGTTGGAAACCAACCAAGAAACCCCAAACCCTTGTAAGGTAGTTTGAGTGTGATTGTTGGTGAGATTGGAGTTGTAAAGAGTGAGTAAACTACATTGAGGTAGTCAGAAAGCTCTAGAGGAGAAGTTAGTAAGCTACTCGTGGTAGTCTGAAAGCTTGTGTGAGTTGAGTAAGTAAACTACAGAGGTAGTCAGAAAACTCAGGGTCGGGTTGAGTAAGTAAACTACAGAGTTAGTCAGAAAGCTCAAAGAAGTGATTAGTGAATTTCTCTGAAGAGATCAGAGAGAGTGGAGGTAGGAGCTTGAGTCTCTGAACCACTATAAATTGCTGTGTTCTTTGCTTTCCATTTTTGCTTTGCTTAACTGTTGCATATATTTTGAAAGCATATTTTCACTGACATTTCAGTTGGAATCAATCCACCGAAGGTTGCATATAATTGAATCACAACCTAATCACTATTTCATTAAAGGAAGGTTTTCAGCAAAAGCTTAAAACGAGTATAAACTAAGGGCCAACCATTCCGCACATCCGAGTAGCTAGAACAGAGATAGTTACCAAAACCGAACTTACTCTTACGAGTGTTCAATTAAGTTAGTTATCGATCCAAGCAACTCGGGATCTCTCAAACTTCGAGGACTCGGTTGGGATTATCGAGGTTTACGAAAGTAGCTCGAGATCACTGTCTCGATGAGACTTTGACTCAGAGCGATTTGTGCTTCTCAGGACCAAATCATCAGGACAACCTGACCCAAGCTGACCTCAGTAAAAGAAAAGTTTTAAAAACACTGAACACGTGTATTCCCCCCCATACACGTGTAAGACTCGTTTGCACCGGGACCAACACTCTGACTCAGGGCGATCTGTGCTTCTCAGGGCAAAAATATCAGGACAACCTGACCCATTTGACCTCAGTGAAGAAAAAGTTTTAAAAATCACTGAACACGTGTATTCCCCCCCCATACACGTGTAAGACTTGTTAGCACCGGGACCAACAAGTGGTATCAGAGCAGTGGTTCATTTTTGACCACTTGCTTTGGTAGCCATAGTCTTATTTGCTGAAAGACATTGGTGGTCTACTGAATAGATCTATTTGCTGATATCTTACAAGGCTCAGTCATCATGCCTTCTAAGAAACTTCCTATGTTCTCTGTTGAGAGCTATGACCTTTGGAGACTAAGAATGCAGGCTCATCTGTATTCCAAACATGAAAGAATGTGGAGAGTGGTCTCTGAAGGACCATTCATATATACTGTTGTGAATCCCAGAATCACTGATACTGAGAGGAATCACCCCAGAGATGAATTTCCAAAGCCAGATGACCAACTTACTCCTGATGAGAGAAAGTTAGTCAATCTTGACTACATTGTTAAAGATACTTTGTATAACACTATTGATGATGATGTTATGGGGATGATCTCTCATTGTGAATTTGCAAAGGAAATATGGGACACACTTGTTGTTATGTGTCAAGGCACATATCATATTAAGGAAAACAAACTTTCTGTTTCTATTGGAAAGTTTGATAACTTTGAAATGGAAGATGGTGAATCCATTGACAAACTTGAAGTCAGATTCACTGACATTATGAATGATCTGAATGCTCTTGGGAAGAGATACCCACAGAGAGAAGTGGCACTGAAAATTCTTAGAGGATTATCTAAGAAATGGGATATACATGCAGTGGTGATTAAAAACACCAAAAATATTGATTCCATGCCATACCAACAAGTTTTCTCTGAACTGAAACCTTATGAGTTTGTGATTGACAAGAAAACTAAGAAATCTGACAGCAAAGATGATTCTTCATCTAGCAAGAATGTGGCTTTCAAAGCCAAAGAGAAATCTTGTAAATCTAGAGAGTCTGAGAACTCACTTGCCAAAAATCAGGATGAGCAAGAGGATAAGCTAGTACTGATGGAAATGAGGTTTGAAAGACTTAATAGCAGATATGGGAAATATAAGAAATATTACAGGAATCACAGGTACAAGAACAGGAATAACTCAGAAGCTGAGGACAGATCCACAGAGAAAAGAAAGGACCACAAAGCTGAAGGATCCTCATCCAAAAAAGAAGGACTCCAAGACCAAGGAGGAAAGTGAATAAGATGATGATACCAATAGATGCTACAACTGCAAGAAGAAAGGTCACTTTCAATATGACTGTCCTGAGCTGAGTGCTAAAGAAAGAAAGGAGAGAGAAACTAAGAGAGACAGAAAGATCTCCAGCAAGAAAGCTATGATTGCAGAAGAGGAAGAACATTCTGAAGAAGGTTCCAGTTCCTCAGATGAGATTTTCTCAGATAGTGACAGTGATGATGTCTGTCTTATGGCTATGGAGGAGGTAAATTCTTATATCTCTGTTGTTGCTCCTACACAAGCACCTGAGTTATCAAGTTCGTCTGCAACCAGTAACTTTGACCTGATGGATTCTTTTGAGAATCTTATGAAGGACTATTCTGTGTTACAAGAATTGCTCATAGAAACTCAAGAGCAGAACAAGGAACTGACTGCTGAGAATCTGAAGTGGAAAGACTCTAATAATGCTGAGATCACTTCTTAATTGATGGGAACTACTGATGAACTAGATGTTCTGAAAGTAAAACTCTCAGAAAAAGAGAAGGTGATAGAGAACCTGAATGGAAAATTAGAGAAATCCACTGAGGAGATTCAGCTTATCAGAACTGAGTTCAATGACCTCTTTGAGAAGCATGAAACTCTAAAGAAATGTGAGGATAGTGCGCAGAGAAAGTTAGCTCTATTGAATTCTGCATCTAAAGTAATAGATGAAATTCAGAGTTATCAAAGACCTGCAACTATAAAGGCTGGATTGGGATATAATCCAGGGGGAACCTCACAAGGTCTTCTGAATGATGCTTCTAGTAGCACCAAGACTGTCTTTGTTAAACCAGTGACATCTAATCTTCTTACTGAAGAACAGCCCAGGGTTTTAGATAAGGGTAAAGGACCTATGGTTTCAGAAAAAACTGAAGGTTCAGGGAAGAAAGCCCAAACCTCAGGAAAAGGCTAAAAAACAGTAGGAAATTTTCAGGCCAGTACTTAAAAGCCTCAGGTTAAGAATACCAACCTGAAGAGATCTGTACTGAACCATCAGAGTAATTTTTAGACGAGAAACACCCAGTAGAGATATTCTCAACTGAAAAGACCAAGTCCTCAGATTACTGAAAGACCACAATTTCAGTACAGGCAACCTAAACCCCACTTGCCTAAGGGTAAAGGTTTCCTGAACCCAAGTCAGCAGAGACAGAGACTAGCTGCACCAAGGCCAAAGCATTGGAACAAGAGGCCTGAACCCAAGAAGAATTCTAAGGCTCATGTTCATGATCAGGCTGGCACTCATACACAGTGTACTGCCAAGGCACCTAGGGTGGTGAATGTGTATGTAGATGTTTATGGAAGATAAATCAGCCACTCTAAAGTAATTAAAGTTGTCAGGCAGATTTGGGTTCCAAAAGGTACAACTAACCTAGTAGGACCCTACACCAAATGGGTACCTAAGAATTGATCTGTTTTATAGGTGAAAGAAAAGGGCACTGAGCTGAATGAAGACAACATAGCCCTGATGAGTGGAAATGAATTAGCTCCTACTGTATGGTACCTGGACAGTGGATGTTCAAGACATATGACAGGATATAAGCAATTACTCACTGACTATGTTGAGCAGAAAGGCCCTCAGATCACTTTTGGAGACAATTCCAAAGGACAGTCTGAAGGATATGGAACTCTTGAAGTTGATTCTGTTCATATCCATGGTGTTTCATATGTTTCTGATTTAAAGCATAACTTGCTTTCTATCAGTCAATTCTGTGACAAAGGATTCAGTGTTGAGTTCTCAAAGAACTTATGTTATGTGAAAGAACTTATGTTATGTGAAAGAAAATGCTTCACAAAAAATTCAAAAGCAAAATAGATGTTTCTACTAACAGAATACTGCAACTGTTACATATGGATCTCTTTGGTCCAGTAACACCTGTGAGCACTAATGGCAGGAAATATACACTTGTGACAGTTGATGACTACTCTAGATACACATGGGTCATATTCTTACTCAGTAAGAAGGAGACTCAGACAAAACTGCCTGAACTACTGAAAAGACTCAGTACAGAAAATAATCTGAGTGTGGTCAAAATCAGATCAGATAAAGGCACTGAATTTATCAACCATATTATATTTGATTATTGTGCAGCAAATGGAATAACTCATGAAACATCAGCTGCACCCCACAATAAAATGGTGTTGCTGAAAGAAGAAATAGGACTCTGAAAGAAGCTGCAAGAACAATGTTTGCTGAAGCTGATATTCCTAAGATATTTTGGGCTGAAGCTATCAACACTGCATGCTACTCTCAGAACAGATCCATGCTGGCCAAGAATCAAGGAAAAACTCCATATGAGCTGTGGAATGCAAGGAAGCCTCTTGTTTCTTTCTTTCGTGTGTTTGGTTGCAAGTGTTTCATACACACTAATGGTAAAGATCAGTTGAAAACTTTTGATAGCAAAGCTGATGAAGGGATATTCTTAGGATATTCTCAAGTCAGTAAAGCCTTCAGAGTTTACAACTGTAGGACTCTTATTGTGGAAGAAACACCTCATGTTGTTTTTGATGTCAACTACAAGATCTTGAGATCTCTGACAAAGAAGTGGGATATGAAAGTCACATTGATAAAGGATTGTCAAGATATTGCAAAAATGAAGCCAAGCAACCTGTTTCTGAGTCTTAAAGCCCATGAGTTTGATCTGATTGAACGAGGGCAAGAAGAAGACGATGAGTCGCCTGACGAAGCCACACCTGCCACATCAAAAGCTGTTTCATTCAAAGCAACCGACAGCAACTCAAAGTCTACTGAACCAGTTGGAAACATCATAAGTCAGATGGAACAAATTGCTTTGCTGACCAGAAAACTTGAAAAGTCCAACATTCAACTAGGTAAATATCGAAGATTCTACAGAGATTATCAAAACAGCAGAGGAAGAGATAGGAGGCCAACTGACAGATCACAAGAAAGAACCAGATCAGATGACCAAAGAGATGATCACATGGAGGATCACAGAGAAGATAAGAAAAGAGATGATCAATCTGATGAAAGGAGAGACAACAGATCATAAAGAAAGAATTCAGATTACAGGTAAACAGGAAAGTCACCTGACAGATTCTACAGACGGAATGACTCACCTGGCAGAAGATGTTCCGTGGATCGTGGAGCATGTTTCAACTATGAGAAACCAGGTCATTACAGCGCAGATTGCCTGGACCTGACACCGAAAGAGAGAGAAGAAAAGCGGAACAGAAGAGAGCAGCGTTATAGAGATATGAAAGCCATGGTTGCTGATACATCTGGGATTGATGACTCTTATCTGCCTTCAGAGGATTCAGGTTACTCATCTGTAGAAGACTTCTGCCTGATGAACAATGCTAATGATTTCTACAGCTACGATGATCTGATATTCTCTTCTGATGATGAAATCTGTCTTATGGCTAAGGAAGAAGACCAATCTGAGGTAACTTCTAAACCTTTTATGCTTTCTGTTTCCACACCAGCTGTGCTAAGCACACCTGCTGGAGAGATTGACCTGCAGCTCTATATTGAGCAATTGCTTGATGATCTCTCTAATGCAGTAGACACTTATACAATAGTGGAAGCTGAAAACGACAAGCTAAGGATTGAGAATATTCAGCTTGTTAAAGAGAATGAAATCAGAAAAGCTGCTGAACTAAAATCAGCTGAAACTGTTCAGAAGATGACTGAAGAACCGGAAGTTCTGAAAGTCAGTTCTTCTGATCAGGATAAACTGATTAAAGATCAGCTAGCAATTAACAAACAACAAGCTGATGATCTTAAAATCCTTCAGGCTAAGTTTCATGAACTCTTCCGAATGCATGAGAGTCTGAAAATAACTGAGGATAGTTTACGTAAGAAAATACAGGTTTTCACGAAATCCTCTAAAATTGTTCAGGATATGAACAATTATTTTCGTACGACAACTAATAAGAAGGGAATTGGGTATGAAAACCCTTCTACATCCTCAAAAGCCCCGCCTGATTCACTTTCGAAAAGTGTAATCAAACGAATTTCTGATAAAGATACACATAAAGCAAAATCAGTATCTAATAAGGGAAAGAGACCTGCTGAACAAACAAGGCAAGTGCCTGATCTGAAAGGGAATAGAAATGGACCCCAACTGATCAAGCATCAGCCGAGGAATCAACAGAAGAACCCAGTTCTTCTGAAGAGACCTCAACCTGATCAGCAGATAAGGTATCAGAAAAGACAACCTCCCAAAGGGAAATCTGATCTGAAACCTAATCAGGGTCAGCTGCCTAACAAGCAAGCTAAAGGTAAACTGCTAAGACCATCTATGCCAAAAAGATATGTATCTTTTAATGGTAGCAATCGTACCTACCCTTACAATCAGAAATCTAGGGCTGCTTCACCTGAGCCCCACTGGATCAAAAGGAGATAAATATTAATGAAAAGACCCAAGTCTTCTGAGTCATCCAAGGCTCACACTCATAATCATACCAATCAGAAAGAATATGAAGAGACGTATGAATATGTAGATGTTTATGGGAGACAAATCAGTCCTTCTGATCTATCTGATTACAATAGAAGTGCCTGTTTGTATAGATCCCTAAAACCAACTCTAACCCCTTAGGACCCAATCCTAAAGGGGTACCTAAAACTTGATTTGATTGCACGTTCGCGTGGGTTTGGCCAATAAGGTAGGTGTACAAGCAACTATCTGGTACATCGATAGTGGATGCTCAAGGCACATGACTGGAAGAAAACATCTCCTTAGCTCTTACATAGAACAAGAAGGCCCACGTGTACTCTTTGGTGATGATAACTTTGGTTTTACCAGAGGATTCAGAACTTTAGAGAATGATGATGTACAGGTTACTGGAGTCTTGTATGTCGAAGGTTTAAAGCATAATCTGTTATCAGGTTCACAATTCTGCGACAACGGATTCAGTGTTGAGTTCTCGACTGATCAGTGTACTATCAAGAATCGAGCTACTCAACAGATCTTGTTAACTAGTTCAAGAAAAGGTACGATTTATACAGCAGATTTGAACAGTTGTCCAAGAAATGCATGCCTGATTGTTAAAAGTTCAGAAGGTAGCAGTTGGCTCTGGCACAAGAGAATAAGCCATCTGAACTTTAAGACTCTTAACAAGATAGCAAGGATGTCCTTGGTTGAGGGACTCCCGAATGAGGTATTCTCTAAGGATCAGACATGTGTCGCATGTCAGAAGGGAAAACAGGTTAAAGCCTCATTCAAGGGAATTCCTGGACCAGCATCCAGCAGAGTATTGCAACTACTCCATATGGACTTATTTGGACCAGTTACACCAGTTAGTCTCAGCGGACACAAGTACACTCTGGTGATCGTGGATGATTATTCCAAGTTCACCTGGGTGGTATTCTTATACAAGAAGAATGAGACTACAACAAAGATACCAGAGCTGCTCAAGAATTTGGTATACAACATAATTTCTGAATTCTTTTATTACTGATTTTTGCACTAAGTTTGGTATACAACATGAGACATCAGCTGCAAGAACGCCACAACAGAATGGAGTAGCAGAACGGAGAAACAAAACACTCAAAGAAGCTGCTCGCACTATGTTAGCTGAACATGCAACACCAAGCCGTTTATGGGTAGAAGCCATCAACACTGCATGCCATACTCAGAACAGATGTTCTCTGACTAAGGCTCACTTCAAAACACCCTATGAACTGTGGAAGGGCAGAAAACCTCGTGTTTCTTACTTCCATGTTTTTGGGTGCAAGTGTTTCATACACAACAATGGGAAGAGACAGTTGAGAACTTTTGAGGCCAAGTCAGATGAGGGTATATTCTTAGGATATTCCTCATCCAGCAAGGCTTTCATAGTTTATAACAGGCGAACCCTAGTTGTGGAAGAAACACCTCATGTGGTCTTTGATGAGACATCTTCTGAACAAGAGAAATCTGCCTCAGAACAAGCAGTACCAGATCAACCGGTACCTGATGCACAGAAAATGAATCAGCTAAGTATCAAGGAAAAAGGATCAGATCACGTAACAGTGTATGTTCCAGAACTTGATCTTACTGATTCACCAGGTCAATCAGACCCCTAAGGTATGTACAACTGTCAATGAAGAGGCTGGTACAGCTGAGA
This sequence comes from Stenogyne calaminthoides, assembly GCA_037126765.1. Classification (NCBI taxonomy): domain Eukaryota; kingdom Viridiplantae; phylum Streptophyta; class Magnoliopsida; order Lamiales; family Lamiaceae; genus Stenogyne; species Stenogyne calaminthoides. The sequence goes on from JBBCBC010000025.1 coordinate 17,603,563, forward strand.
CTGTAACAACTGAACCATCTGGTTCAGAGGGAACACCTGAAGTTCCTACGGACAGACATCAGCACATGATGAGTCCAACATCAGCTGAGACTTTTCCATGTCAAGTGGATCATAATTCTGCACCACTCCCAATCACTAGTGATGAACTACTATCAGAAGAGGATGATGTTCTCCAAACTGATGAAAATCAGAAAAGAAGGACCTAGATAACCAGTCATCCAACTGATCTGATCATCGGAGACCCATCTGATAGAGTTAAAACTAGACATCAGATTGGTGAAAGTGCCATGTATTGTTGCTATCTGTCTTTGAAGGAACCAACTGAAGTAGAAGAAGCTCTACAAGATGCAAACTGGATTCTAGCCATGCAAGAAGAACTAGAACAGTTTGAAATCAGGTTTGGAAACTAGTGGACAGACCAACCCATCAAGATGTGATTGGCACAAAGTGGGTATTCAAGAAGAAGAGAGATGAGAATAATGTCATAACCAGAAATAAGGCAAGACTTGTTGCTAAGGGGTATTCACAATCAGAAGGAATTGATTATGATGAGACCTTTGCACCAGTCGCTCGCCTGGAAGCCATTCGGCTATTTCTGGCATATGCTGCCCACAGAGGGTTTATTGTGTATCAGATGGATGTAAAGAGTGCATTCTTAAATGGGGTACTAGCTGAGGAAGTTTATGTTGAACAACCTCATGGCTTTGAAAAAGGCGACCAAGTGTACCGTTTAAGAAAAGCTCTTTATGGCCTGAAACAAGCTCCTCGAGCTTGGTATGATACACTCTCTCAGTTCTTGATAGGAAGTGGTTTCACTAAAGGAATAGTGGACAAAACCTTATTCAGAATAGAAGATGGAGAAGATATTCTGATGGTTCAAATTTATGTTGACGACATAATCTTCGGATCTCCCAACAAGAATTTATGTGACAAATTCAGCAAGCTGATGCAAGGGAAGTTCGAGATGTCCATGATGGGCCTGATGAGTTACTTTCTGGGTCTACACGTTAAGCAAAGTACATAAGGGATATTCATCTGCCAGGCGAAGTACACTAGGAGTTTGTTGGCTAAGTTTGGAGTTCAAAACTGTAAGGAGGCCAGAATTCCTATGATGACTAGATTCAAGATGGATCCAGATGAGAATGGTCAGAAAACTAATCAGAAAGAATACAGGGCTCTCATTGGATCTCTACTATACCTGACTGCCAGCAGACCAGATATCACTTTTGCAGTAGGTGTATGTGCCAGATTTCAGGCAAATCCAATGCAAAGCCACCTGGAAGCAGCTAAGCGGATTCTTAAGTATCTGAAGGGGACAGTAAACCTTGGTTTATTTTACCCATCAGATGATAATCTAGAGTTTAGTGGGTATTCTGATTCTGATTATGGAGGTTGCAGAATTGACAGGAAGTCAACCTCAGGTACATGTCAGTTTTTAGGTAGTAAACTGATCTCTTGGTTTTCAAAGAAGCAGACATCAGTTGCGACATCTACTACTGAAGCAGAATATATGGCTGTAGGAAGCTGTTGTTCCCAACTACTCTGGCTAAGTCAGCAGCTGAGGGATTACAACATTATAGCTAAAAACGTACCTATATTCTGTGATAGTAATAGTACTATTGCAATCACTCAGAATCCAGTTCTACATACAAGATGCAAGCATGTGGATGTCAGACACCATTTTATAAGAGATCATGGTGAAAAGAAGAATATCAGAATGGAAAAGATCCATACTGATAAGAAGAAAGCTGATACTTTAACCAAGCCACTAGCTGAGATCAGATTCAGAGAATTATGCAATGAGCTAGGGCTTCTAGATCTCGGAGAAAGTGCACCAGAAATGTTTGGTGGACTGGTGTCCAGAACCAGCTAGTTGAGAGATTAACCAGGTTAAGGATCAGTTGAGCAAGGCACTGCAACTGATCAGGAGATCAGTCAAGGAACTGATCAAATTGGTCGTATCAAACTTTGTAAGTCGATTAAAGGAAGATTCAACAATCAAGTTACACAAGTATTACAGCTATAATCGCATAAGGTAAAAGAGTCAACACAACAATGGGTTAAAAGAACTTTCATTGATAAAGACCCGGAGGTCAATTTTTCATTACAAGTTACAAGTACAAAAGACCCGGAGGTCAGTACATAAACCCTAAACCGTAAACCCTAACCCTAGAGGAGGTGAGAGAGGCTTTAAAGATTTTAAAGCCAGATGCCCCTAAAACCCCAATCCTAAAAGGGGTGAGAGAGGCTTTGAAATAATCCTAAGCCACCCTCAGAGCTTCGGAGTCAGGAACGAGAGCGGCATTGAAGGATTTCTAAGCCAGAAGCCCCAATTCCTAAGATCAATGGGTTCTCCAGCTGTTAAATGGACACAAGTGCCAGACATGTGGTGCAAAAACCACATGGACACAAGTGTCACATGTAAATATTGGGTTTTGTCTGATCAAGATCGATTATGTCTGATCAAGATCGTATAAACAAAACCCATGTTACATATCAGACTGAGTCTGTTGATGCTAATTCCGTCATCTCGATAGGCACACAAGGCGCATACGGTTAGGAGAAGTGTCTTCTCATTTGCAATAGCAGATCCGCCGCCTCGGTGGTCGAGAAGCTTGGTAATAATCGTATGAGTATTCTTCGATGACGACGAAAGCAGAAATAAGGGAAGCACAAGGTTGATTTGAGAAGCTGGAATCATTTGAAAATGGTTGAAGGTTTTTGTCGGAAGTTTCACCAGAATCAAGGGTTCACCGGAATACAAGGTTTACAAAGCTTGAAGAAGATAAGTATGGTGAATGGGTTATGTTGTGTATAAATCATTGGTCCTATTTATAGAGGACAAGCAGGGGTGAAAGTGCAAATTTGATTTTTCAAAGCCTTTCAGAGAAATTGGCACCGCAAGGACAGCGTGTAGGAGACACACGACTGATGATTGGATGAGTTTACAGCGATTGATATCACAAAGTATCCAGACTATTATTGCGAATGTCAAATCGTGCCAACTTAGGGAATCTAGACGACTCTTCGATTTCCAAGATTAAGTTATGGAGGTAGCACTTATCCCAATATTTGACTTGATCAAAGTGGATCAGATTAGGTCAGCAGAAATTTGATCAGGCAAGAGACTGATCAGATGAGGACGATCAGTTGAGTATGATACCTCAACAAATCAGACAGATCAGTCAAGAAGTAATCAGAGATAATAATTGAAGGGGGAACGTCAACTGATCAGCTAAGATCAAAAGGGGATATCAGACGCAGGGGGAACGGATCAGCTAAGAAGGACAGTGTTGGGAAATAATAAGGATTAGGCAGAAAACTAAGATCAACAAGTGGTACAAACAGACTTCATGTGGTATTGACTGATTATAATATCAGTCAAACAGATACGCATTTCTGATCCCTCTACTGATTAAATCATTTGTTTTTACTATACACTTACTTTTATGACGCACGTCCTGCAGAACATTTAATGCGGACGCGAGGAACATGTATTAAATACATTAAATGCGTGTTTTAAATCCAAAAAGTGATATCTTATATTCTTCAACACCGCACGATCTCAATATATCAAATCCGGACCGTTCATCTTAAATTAAGCGACGTTTCGGTTTCCTTTTCAAAACCCCCTATAATTCCCTCCTATTTCTAAAAAGCTTCATTTGCACAATTACACATACACAAATTTTTATCTGCAAATTACTCAAGCGTTCACAATTTTCTACAAAACTTCTCCAAATCAATATGCTCTACTTACTTATTATATCTTGCATATCCATATCTGGTAAGTTATTACCTCTTGCATTTCATCATGATATGTTAATCTATATATGCTAGGGTTATTGCTTTCATATTGGGGATTAAATTGGGACATAGCCACACATTATCTGAATTTTCTGCAAAATTATTGTTTCAACTCAGTACATTTACGATGAATTATGAATTTTGTTTCAGTAATGGTTTCCAAAGTACTTGCAATTGCAAAAACTGCTCACTCCTCATCCCACGCTTCACCGGAACCCGAAGATCCAATCTCCAGGGACTTTGCCGATGAAATTATTGAGGAAAGGTGTGTCGATTTCCGGACCACCACTGATCCAGAGTCCCTTGAGATCCTCAAGTTGCTTAGGGATTGAGGCCTCAAGACTTATTGCTCAACGAGTTCCGACTCGATTTTATTAGATGGTGCTTTGGAGTTCCTATACAATCTCCGAAATCAAGAAGACATTTTATATTTGGAGGTACAGGGAGAGCATCTGGAAATCACTGATGACGATCTCATCAGAATCTTTAGTCTTCCTGCACCGGCGGACGACATCATGCCCGACGCTTATTTGGCTTCTAAAGAGAGCGCAGTTATCAGGGATCTTCTTCGACCAACGGATGCTCATCATACTAAAGGTTTCAAGAAACCCATGTTGAGAAGGAAATATCAAGTCCTGTTCGATATTGTCCAGAAGGTTATTGTAGGCGCCACCTTCAGTTTTGATGCAGTTACATAGGAGAAAGCTAGAGTCATGACCGCTATAATTCACAATCCGAAGGTCAATTGGTTGGGATTCTTGAAGAGGAGATTATTGGAAGAATATGAGAAATTTGTTGTGAAGGATGGAAAAGTGGTTCTTGCATCAAAGATCACTCTTCTCCATAAGGTTTCTTTAATTCTGATATACCTGATGAGAAATAGAGATTGGAGTGAAGGCGAGATGATTCCTTATAAGCTTGCTCACAAGAAAATGCTGATACTCAATCGTCAACTGCCTGGCCTACCTGATGATGATGATGAGCCTAGTGTTAAACCATCACTGGAAAAGGTGGCCAGAAGAGGAAGACAACCTCCAGAAAGCCTGAGAAGGGAGTTGTCATCAAAGAACCAGCAGCCAAGAAATCTAAGTCTACATCTGCTGCTGAAGTTGCTGGAAAAGGAAAGAAGAAATTTTTTCTGGTGGATGAGTCATCTGACTCAGATGATGATCACATCATCCTCAGCCAACTTCCTCCCAGAGGAACTGCTCATACTGCTCATGCTGCTCGTGCATCCAAGTCTGCTCAGACTGAGCCCTTACAGCAGACCACTCAGTTCACTATGATATCCGTAGAATCTGAGCACATGGATACTTCTGATCATCAGATGCCAAATCCTCAACCCACGTCTGCTAGGTCTTTCTCTCCTTCTCTATCGCCCGTGCCTGAAGCAGAAACACTCTCATTTACTGAGAAAATCATCCGACGACGCTTAGAGAAAATGATCAAGGACAAATATCCTGAGCTGGCCCTTAATGATAAAGCCAAGGCCACTGTTCTCGATGTTCTCACCTGGAGAGATATCCGCTTAAAGAAATTTGAAGATTTTGGCACAGTGATGGAGCAGAAAGGTGGAGTTCGTTCCTTTCTGGATTATGAGCTGGAAATCAGAAAGATCGCTGGAGTGGAGACTGCTCCAGAACTGATTTCAGATGAGGCAGTTGCTGGATTAATTACTCGACAGCTGGGACTGCCAGATACCACCATGTACAGAGAAATGACCCACAAGATGGTCAAGTACAGTCGAGTGATACAACAAATGAAGGTTTCTATTATTACTCAAGAACTTGTTGTTGTTGGCTCGATCGAGATTGAAGAGATATTTGAAATAGGGCCTGACACCGAACAAACAACAAAAGAGATGATAATCATTAAGGAACCCGAAGAAGCTGCTGATAAAGCTGTTGTGGGAGATGCGGCACAGTCCCCATCATTAGAGGCTCAAACAGCCGAGAATGTGATTGACTTGACTGCTGGAGGAAGTCAATCAGAGGAGATGGCAGTGGGAGCTCCTTCGACTTCAGCAGATCAGGTAACACAGATTTTACAAACTTCTCCTGAATTTGAAGCAAATCTGATGAAGTACATTAAGAACTCCTTTAGAGCGAACATGGCTCATATGTTTCGCGATGATGTGAGTTTTTTTGTACCAAGATAACTAGAGAAGGCCATCAGAACTGAACGCGAACATGTATCCTCTCACTGCACCCGAATTTTTGAAGAATTGAGAGATACAACAGCTGATAAAATGGTGGAGGTCAATGAGAAACTGACCAAGATTGAAGAGACCAGAAATCAGCAGTTCACTCTGATGATGAATGAGAAGATGGCAGAATTGACCAGATTACAGAAAGATCTTGCTGGTGATGCGACCAGAGTCAATTCTGCTGCTGATAAGTTTGAAAATCTGTTCGACAAAGTCAGTCCAATTGTGGATAAAGCTCATTCTTCCATGCTGATGGTGATCGAAGAAGTAAGCCCTTCTGGTGACTCTTCTGCCCTGGATATTCTGAAGAAAGATCTATCTAAGCAAATTGGTGACCTCAGATCTGAGCTGAAAGCTCTTTTTGAGGGAACCAAAAAGGGGGAAGAAGAGAAGAATGCTGAGAAGGATGCTGATACCATTTAGAGGTTGAATCAGGTGGAGAATTATGTAGCAGGGATCCAGATAACTCTGGAATAGAAGAGGTTAAAGAAAGATGCAAAGACTGCTGCAGAATTAGAAGAAGTCATTTCTTCATCATCCACTTAGTCAGCTGAGCATGCCAAGAAAACAAAGACACCAGCTGCTGTCCCTGCAAAGAAAAAGAAAGCTTCAGAAGCAGAGATCAGAAAAGCAGAAGAACTGAAGAAGGCAGAGATGGGTAGACAGAAAAGAATGGAAGAAGCCGTAAGCCTTGACAAGACTTATCGCATGAGGAAAAGGAAGGGGCTTGTTGCTGAATCCGGAGAAGGCACACATGTAACAGAGCCAATTCTTCCTGGTGATGTATATGTCATCGTAAAGCCAGATAGAAATATGGCCAAGGAATGACATCTAATCAAGGGAGAATGGTACATCTCGGCCCACATCAATCAAGTTATTCCAACCAACGTGGATAAAGATGAAATATTTAGGGATTGGTTGAATAACAAGCATCCAGCTTTCTACAATAACATCATGAGAGAAGCCAAGAAGCTGAGTTGCATCCCAGTTGCTCCAGAAGTGGAGACCATGGATTACAAGAAGACTCTAGATGGGAAGATTGATAAAATTGCCTTCAATGCAGTACTCAACAAGTGTCTGGCACAAGATGACATCCTTGAAGAAAGTAGAGCTGCAGAAGTCAGGGCAAGGTTGTTCGAGATATGAGCTGTTCCGGTGGAAGAGAGATTTTGAATCAGAAGACCTATTCGTGGTAAGATAAGAATAGAATTTAATGTACTTGTAAAAATCTTATCTTTAATGAAAATTCTATCCTTTTCTGATCTTAAGACAAAATCTCATTGTCTTCTGAACTCTCTCCCTCTCTCTCTTTTTACTTATGTTTAACTTTGTTCAGCATTCTTTCTGTAAAAATGTTTTGGTTCCATCAAAAAGGGGGAAATTGTTGGGAAATTTATAGTTTTGATGGAAGTTCCAAAACATTTGTAATAGGACCAGTCGAACATGTTAGTCGACTGATGATATGATAGGAAACCAGCTGAACATGTTAGATAGCTGATGTGTTAGACTAGGTCTTTATTAAAGAAGAACTCAAGATGCACCAGTCAAGTGAAGATCAGTAGTGAAGATCCGCGTAAGTGAAGATCAGCAGAGCGATGATCAGTAGTAAGATCAACAGCCGAAGCTCAATAGCGAACTTCAGAAGACTTTACTTGAAGACCAGAAGATCTACTCTATGATGATATCAGCAAGAGTCGATTGGTTGAAGCTAAGACAACCACATCAGTAGACTCAAGGCTACTGATCAGTAGAAGTTGAGATCAGTTCAGGCCAAGTCAGCAGGATGATAAGCTTATCTAGTTATCAGAAACATACGGGGTAATACAGACCAGAAGAATGTCAACTTTAGTTGGTGAACAAACACTGAAATGCTGTATGTATTAACCAATGAGAAGATGACACGTATGAACAAGCTGACAATGCGGGATTCGGCGCTGCATAGTCAAACGGCTAGAAAGGACAACTATTCACACTTTCGGCCATGCCGTCCCTGAATCGTGTCACATCAAATCCTGCATATCTACCAAATATAGCCGGAAATTCGAATTGCTCTCCAACGGCTCTTTGATTTCAAGGTCTATAAATATGGGATTACTCTTCAGAGTGAAGACACAGAAATTATCAAGAAGCTCATACTATAGCAAGATTTCCGCACAAAGAACACAAACTTGAAGATTATTTCTAAGTGTTCATCCCATTGTTCTTAGCATAGAAATCTCATCCTTTAGCTTTTAGGCTACACAAATACTAGGATAGATTTCCAGTTGGAAAAACAACAAATCTTACCCAAACCCAAAGTTAGGTTAAGTTTGTTTAGCAAGATTCCAGACTAGGGTTTCTAGTTCTGATTTCTGGGATCGGTTGAGTGAGAACTCTATAAATATCTATTGGTTGTAATGTGTTGGACTAACACAATAAACTAAGTCCAAGTCATTTAAGTTGGTGCCCCTTGTGATAGGGAAGAGTGGACGTAGGGCTGATTGTCCGAACTACAATAAATCTTGTGTGCATTTATTTGATCTTAACTGCTTTACACCATCGCACACGACTTTACTTAAGATCTCATACATATTCCGAGTTAGGATCAGTTTGCATCAAACAACTGATCTGATCAGTTTGACTCCTTAGTTAGCTGATTGAAAACAGATTCTTGAATCTGATTTGTTAAAACTGTTTTTTCACACAGATATAAACTAGCTTCCGCACAATCAGTTAAACTGATAGACACCGAACTGATCAGCCATCAGGCGACCAGTAAGTTGGATATCAGTCCATACTGACTCACTCGTACTCTGATCAGGAAACCTGTTTTCACACCAGATCCGCACGAAAAGTTTTTCAGAAGTCTATTCACCTCTCCCCTCTAAACTTCTGCCCTTACGAAACCCATTCGGGACCTACAAGCTTCATCTGCACGATTACACATACAAATTGTTTTTTGCAAATTATTCAAGCGTTCAAAATTTTCTGCAAAACTTCTGCAAATCAATACGCTCTACTTGCTTATTATCTCTTGCATATCCATATCTGGTACCTCTTGCCTTTCACCATGTATATGTTAATCTATATATGTTAGGGTTGTCGTTTTCATATTGGGGATTAAATTGGGACATGGCCATAAATTATCTGAATTTTCTGCAAAATTATTGTTTCAACTCAGTATATTTACAATGATTTGTGGATTTTGTTTCAGTAGTGGCTTCCAAAGTACTTGCGATTGCAGAAACCGCTCACTCTTCATCCCACGCTTCACCGGATCCCGAAGATCCAATCTTCCTGGACTTTGCCGATGAAGCTGTTGTGAGAGATGTGGCACAGTCCCCATCAGCTGAGGCTCAATCAGCCGAGAATGTGATTGACTTGACTGCTGGAGGAAGTCAAGAGAGGAGATGGAAGTGGGAGCTCCTTCGACTTCAGCAGATCAGGTAACACATATTTTACAAACTTCTTCTGAATTCGAAGCAAATCTGATGAAGTACATTAAGAACTCCTTCAGAGAACATGACTCAAATGTTTCGCGATGATGTGAGCTTCTTTGTACCAAGACAACTGGAGAAGGCCATCAGAACTGAACGCGAACTTGTATCCTCTCACTGCACCCAAATTTCTGAAGAATTGAGAGATACAACAACTGATAATATGGTGGAGGTAAATGAGAAGCTGGCCAATGTTGAGGAGACCAGAAATCAGCAGTTCACTCTGATGATGAACGAGAAGATGGCAGAATTGACCAAATTACAAAAAGATCTTGTTGGTGCTGCGACCAGAGTCAATTCTGCTGCTGATAAGTTTGAGAATCTATTCGACAAAGTCAGTCCAATTGTGGATAAAGCTCATTCTTCCATGCTGACCGTGATCGAACAAGTAAGCCCTTCTGGTGACTCTTCTGCCCTGGATATTCTGAAGAAAGATCTATCTAAGCAGATTGGTGACCTCAGCTCTGAGCTGAAAGCTCTTTTTGAGGGAACCAAAAAGGGGGAAGAAGAGAAGAATGTTGATACCATCCAACGGCTTAATCAAGTTGAAAACTATGTAGCAGGGATCCAGATAACTCTGGAACAGAAGAGAATGAAGAAAGATGCAAAGACTGCTGCAGAGTTGGAAGAAGTCATTTCTTCATCATCCACTGACTCAGTAGAGCATACCAGAAAAGGGAAGAAACCAGCTGCTGTCCGCAAAGAAGAAGAAATCTTCAGAAGCGGAGATCAGAAAAGCAGAAGAATTGAAGAAGGCAGAGCTGGATAGACAAAAAATAATGGAAAATGCCGCAAGCCTTGACAAGACTTATCGCATGAGGAAAAGGAAAGGGCTTGTTGCTGAATCCGGAGAAGGCGCACATGTAATAGAGCCAATTCTTCCTGCTGATGTGGATGTCATTGTAAAGCCAGATAAAAATATGGCTAAGGAATGGTATCTGATCAAGGGGGGAATGGTACATATCGGCCCACATCAATCAAGTTATTCCAACCAACGTGGATAAAGGTGAAATATTTAGGGATTGGTTGAATAACAAACATCCAGCTTTCTACAACAACATCATGAGAGAAGCCAAGAAGCTGAGTTGCATCCCAATAGCTCCAGAAGTTGAAGTCATGGATTACAAGAAAACTTCAGATGGGAAGATTGACAAGATAGCCTTCAATGCAGTACTCAACAAGTGTCTTGCACAAGATGACATCCTTGAAGAAAGTAGAGCTGCAGAAGTCAAGGCAAGGTTGTTCGAGATATGTGTTGTTCCGGAGGAAGAGAGATTTTGAATCATAAGACTTATCCGTGGTAAGATCATAATAGAATTCGATGTACTTGTAAAAAATCTTATCTTTAATGAAAATTCTATTTTTTCTAATCTTAAGACAAAATCTCATTGTCTTCTGACTCTCTCTCTCTTTTTACTTATGTTTAACTTTTTTCAGCATTCTTTCTGAGAAATGTTTTGGTTCCATCAAAAAGGGGGAAATTGTTGGAAAATTTATAGTTTTGATGGAAGTTCCAAAACAGTTGTAATAGGACCAGTCGAACATGTTAGTCGACTGATGATATGATAGGAAACCAGCTGAACATGTTAGACAACTGATGTATTAAACTAGGTCTTTCTTAAAGAAGAACTCAAGATGCACAAGTCAAGTGAAGATCAGTAGCGAAGATCAGCAGAGCGATGATCAGTAGTAAGATCAGGAACTGAAGATCAGTAGTGGATTTCAAAAGACTTTACTTGAAGACCAGAAGACCTACTCTATGAATACATCAGCAGAGTCGATTGGTTGAAGCTAAGACAACCATATCAATAGACTCAAGGCAACTGATCAGTGGATGTAGTGATCAGTTCAGGCCAAGTCAGCAGGATGATAAGCTTAACTACTTATCATAAACATACGGGGTAAACCAGACCAGAAGAATGTCAAAATTAGTTGGTGAACAAACACTGAAATGCTGTACTTGTTAACCAATGAGAAAATCACACGTATGAACAAGCTGACAATGCGGGATTCAGCGCTGCTTAGTCAAACGGCTATAAAGGACACTATTCACGCTTTCGGCCATGTCGTTCCTGAAGCACGTCACATCAAATCCTGCAAATCTACCAAATATAGCCAGAAATTCAAATTGCTCTCCAACGGCTCTTTGATTTCGAGGTCTATAAATATGGGATTACTCTTCAAATTGAAGATACGGAAATTATCAAAAAGCTCATACTATAGCAATATTTCCGCACGAAGAACACAAACTTGAAGATTATTTCTAAGTGTTCATCCCATTGTTCTTAGCATAGAAATCTCATCCTCTAGCTTTAGGCTACACAAATACTAGGATAGATTTCCAGTTGGAACAAACAACAAATCTTACCCAAACTCAAAGTTAGGTTAAGTTTGTTTAGCAAGATTTCAGACTAGGGTTTCTAGTTCTGATTTCTGGGATCGGTTGAGTGAGAACTCTATAAATATCTATTGGTTGTAATGTGTTGGACTAACACAATAAACTAAGTCCAAGTCATTTAAGTTGGTGCCCCTTGTGATAGGGAAGAGTGGACGTAGGGCTGATTGTCCGAACTACAATAAATCTTGTGTGCATTTATTTGATCTTAACTGCTTTACACCATCGCACACGACTTTACTTAAGATCTCATACATATTCCGAGTTAGGATCAGTTTGCATCAAACAACTGATCTGATCAGTTTGACTCCTTAGTTAGCTGATTGAAAACAGATTCTTGAATCTGATTTGTTAAAACTGTTTTTTCACACAGATATAAACTAGCTTCCGCACAATCAGTTAAACTGATAGACACCAAACTGATCAGCCATCAGGCGACCAGTAAGTTGGATATCAGTCCATACTGACTCACTCGTACTCTGATCAGGAAACCTGTTTTCACACCAGATCCGCACGAAAAGTTTTTCAGAAGTCTATTCACCTCTCCCCTCTAAACTTCTGCCCTTACGAAACCCATTCGGGACCTACAAGCTTCATCTGCACGATTACACATACAAATTGTTTTTTGCAAATTATTCAAGCGTTCAAAATTTTCTGCAAAACTTCTGCAAATCAATACGCTCTACTTGCTTATTATCTCTTGCATATCCATATCTGGTACCTCTTGCCTTTCACCATGTATATGTTAATCTATATATGTTAGGGTTGTCGTTTTCATATTGGGGATTAAATTGGGACATGGCCATAAATTATCTGAATTTTCTGCAAAATTATTGTTTCAACTCAGTACATTTACAATGATTTGTGGATTTTGTTTCAGTAGTGGCTTCCAAAGTACTTGCGATTGCAGAAACCGCTCACTCTTCATCCCACGCTTCACCGGATCCCGAAGATCCAATCTTCCTGGACTTTGCCGATGAAGCTGTTGTGAGAGATGTGGCACAGTCCCCATCAGCTGAGGCTCAATCAGCCGAGAATGTGATTGACTTGACTGCTGGAGGAAGTCAAGCAGAGGAGATGGAAGTGGGAGCTCCTTCGACTTCAGCAGATCAGGTAACACATATTTTACAAACTTCTTCTGAATTCGAAGCAAATCTGATGAAGTACATTAAGAACTCCTTCAGAGAACATGACTCAAATGTTTCGCGATGATGTGAGCTTCTTTGTACCAAGACAACTGGAGAAGGCCATCAGAACTGAACGCGAACTTGTATCCTCTCACTGCACCCAAATTTCTGAAGAATTGAGAGATACAACAACTGATAATATGGTGGAGGTAAATGAGAAGCTGGCCAATGTTGAGGAGACCAGAAATCAGCAGTTCACTCTGATGATGAACGAGAAGATGGCAGAATTGACCAAATTACAAAAAGATCTTGTTGGTGCTGCGACCAGAGTCAATTCTGCTGCTGATAAGTTTGAGAATCTATTCGACAAAGTCAGTCCAATTGTGGATAAAGCTCATTCTTCCATGCTGACCGTGATCGAACAAGTAAGCCCTTCTGGTGACTCTTCTGCCCTGGATATTCTGAAGAAAGATCTATCTAAGCAGATTGGTGACCTCAGCTCTGAGCTGAAAGCTCTTTTTGAGGGAACCAAAAAGGGGGAAGAAGAGAAGAATGTTGATACCATCCAACGGCTTAATCAAGTTGAAAACTATGTAGCAGGGATCCAGATAACTCTGGAACAGAAGAGAATGAAGAAAGATGCAAAGACTGCTGCAGAGTTGGAAGAAGTCATTTCTTCATCATCCACTGACTCAGTAGAGCATACCAGAAAAGGGAAGAAACCAGCTGCTGTCCCTGCAAAGAAGAAGAAATCTTCAGAAGCGGAGATCAGAAAAGCAGAAGAATTGAAGAAGGCAGAGCTGGATAGACAGAAAAGAATGGAAAATGCCGCAAGCCTTGACAAGACTTATCGCATGAGGAAAAGGAAAGGGCTTGTTGCTGAATCCGGAGAAGGCGCACATGTAATAGAGCCAATTCTTCCTGCTGATGTGGATGTCATTGTAAAGCCAGATAAAAATATGGCTAAGGAATGGTATCTGATCAAGGGGGAATGGTACATATCGGCCCACATCAATCAAGTTATTCCAACCAACGTGGATAAAGGTGAAATATTTAGGGATTGGTTGAATAACAAACATCCAGCTTTCTACAACAACATCATGAGAGAAGCCAAGAAGCTGAGTTGCATCCCAATAGCTCCAGAAGTTGAAGTCATGGATTACAAGAAAACTTCAGATGGGAAGATTGACAAGATAGCCTTCAATGCAGTACTCAACAAGTGTCTTGCACAAGATGACATCCTTGAAGAAAGTAGAGCTGCAGAAGTCAAGGCAAGGTTGTTCGAGATATGTGTTGTTCCGGAGGAAGAGAGATTTTGAATCATAAGACTTATCCGTGGTAAGATCATAATAGAATTCGATGTACTTGTAAAAAATCTTATCTTTAATGAAAATTCTATTTTTTCTAATCTTAAGACAAAATCTCATTGTCTTCTGACTCTCTCTCTCTTTTTACTTATGTTTAACTTTTTTCAGCATTCTTTCTGAGAAATGTTTTGGTTCCATCAAAAAGGGGGAAATTGTTGGAAAATTTATAGTTTTGATGGAAGTTCCAAAACAGTTGTAATAGGACCAGTCGAACATGTTAGTCGACTGATGATATGATAGGAAACCAGCTGAACATGTTAGACAACTGATGTATTAAACTAGGTCTTTCTTAAAGAAGAACTCAAGATGCACAAGTCAAGTGAAGATCAGTAGCTAAGATCAGCAGAGCGATGATCAGTAGTAAGATCAGGAACTGAAGATCAGTAGTGGATTTCAAAAGACTTTACTTGAAGACCAGAAGACCTACTCTATGAATACATCAGCAGAGTCGATTGGTTGAAGCTAAGACAACCATATCAATAGACTCAAGGCAACTGATCAGTGGATGTAGTGATCAGTTCAGGCCAAGTCAGCAGGATGATAAGCTTAACTACTTATCATAAACATACGGGGTAAACCAGACCAGAAGAATGTCAAAATTAGTTGGTGAACAAACACTGAAATGCTGTACTTGTTAACCAATGAGAAAATCACACGTATGAACAAGCTGACAATGCGGGATTCAGCGCTGCTTAGTCAAACGGCTATAAAGGACACTATTCACGCTTTCGGCCATGTCGTTCCTGAAGCACGTCACATCAAATCCTGCAAATCTACCAAATATAGCCAGAAATTCAAATTGCTCTCCAACGGCTCTTTGATTTCGAGGTCTATAAATATGGGATTACTCTTCAAATTGAAGATACGGAAATTATCAAAAAGCTCATACTATAGCAATATTTCCGCACGAATAACACAAACTTGAAGATTATTTCTAAGTGTTCATCCCATTGTTCTTAGCATAGAAATCTCATCCTCTAGCTTTAGGCTACACAAATACTAGGATAGATTTCCAGTTGGAACAAACAACAAATCTTACCCAAACTCAAAGTTAGGTTAAGTTTGTTTAGCAAGATTTCAGACTAGGGTTTCTAGTTCTGATTTCTGGGATCGGTTGAGTGAGAACTCTATAAATATCTGTTGGTTGTAATGTGTTGGACTAACACAATAAAATAAGTCCAAGTTGGTTAAGTTGGTGCCCCTTGTGATAGGGAAGAGTGGACGTAGGACTGGTTGTCCGAACCACTATAAATCTTGTGTGCATTTATCTGCTCTTAACTGCTTTACACTATCGCACACTACTTTGCTTAAAATCTCATACATATTCTGAGTTAGGATCAGTTTGTATCAAGCAACTAATCTGATCAGTTTGACTCCTTGGTCAGCTGATTGAAAACAGACTCGTGAATCTGATTTGTTAAAACTGGTTTTTCACACGGGTATAAACTAGCTTCCGCACAATCAGTTAAACTGATAGACACCGAACTGATCTGCCATCAGGCTATCAGTAAGTTGGATATCAGTCCAAAATGACTCACTCGCACTCTGATTAGGAAACCTGTTTTTCAGAAGTCTATTCACCCCTCCCCTCTAGACTTCTGCCCTCACGAAACCCGTTCGGGACCTACAGTATATCAACTTGTACTGTTGGCATTGAGGTAAGCCCTCTTAGCTCATCTAAGGTAATCTGACTTCTGGGTTTTTTATCGTTCATATAATCTTCTTCCAAGAATCTAAAGTGCGTACTGATTACCACCTTTTGATCTTCGGGACCCTTTCGTTCCCTCAGGGTACCATATAAACAGCCTTAATTCTGATCGTGGATCCAACTTACCGGCTTCCTTGTCCAACACGTATACCGGACACCCCCAAATTTTCATGTGTCTTAAACTGGGCTTGCGCCCGGTCCACAACTCCTTGGGGGTTTTGGAAACCGATTTAGATGGCACCAAATTTAGAATGTAAGCCGTTGTTTCCAAGGCGTGACCCCAAAATGATTTGGGTAGATCCGCATAACTCATCATCGATCTGACCATTTCTAAAAGAGTTCCGTTTCTTCGTTCTGCAACCCTATTTTGTTGAGGGGTTCCGGTTGCAGTCAACTGGGATACAATCCCTTCATCAGACAAGTAGTTCAAAAATTCATCGCTGAGTATTCGCCTCCACAATCAGATCGTAGACACTTGATACGTTTTTCCCTATGGTTCTCTGCTTGAGCCTTAAATTCCTTGAATTTATCAAATGTCTCAGATTTATACTTCATAAGATAAATGTATCCATATCTTGAGTAATCATCGATAAAAGTAACAAAATACTCATAAGGTTTGATTGACATTGAACCACATACATCGGTATGAACGATTTCCAACACCTCTTTGGCTTTATTCCCCTTGGCTCCGAATGCCCTCTTGGTCATTTTACCCTCTAAACATAATTCGCAAGTTAGAAATGGTTCAACCTGGAGAGACTCCAATGAACCATCTTGAACAAACTTTGGATCCTTTTTGGATTAATATGACCTAGTCTCAGATGCCATATAAGTGTTTCGTTCACATCTGATGAACGTTTTCTTTTATTACTCGATAGTCGATGTGTTATAGGATGTATTTTGTGAGTGATGTGCACTATTAATCGTGTAGAGATTATTCGACAATGTTCCATGACAGATAAACTCATTACTTAGAGCAATGGTAACAACTTTATTAAAAGTAACCGAATATCCATCAAGAAAAAGTTTAGAAACTGAAATTAAATTCTTTCTAAAACTAGGAACGTAAAGAACATCTCTCAAGATTAAAACTTTATCTTCAAAAGACAACCGCACTTCTCCCACTGCTTTTGCTGCCACTCTCGTAGCATCGCTCAGTGTGATGAGGATCTCACTCCCACTAAGTTTCCGGGTCCGCTTGAACCCCTGTAAAGTGAAACAAACATGATCAGTGGATCCCGTATCTACTACCCATAAATGGGTAGCATACGCCGCTAAACAAGTTTCAACAACTAGTGCATGAGAATTATCTTTCTTTCCAATCCTCTTGGGTTTGGAACAGGCTGACCTCCAATGTCCATTCTCGCCGCAGTTAAAACATCTCCCCTTAGCTGGCGTCTTTACTCCTCCATCTCCCTTTAACCTCCCTTTGCCCTTGGCAACACTTGAGTTCACTTACTTTTGGACTTTTGTCTTCTTCTTGTTCTTACCACCTTTTGGCCTAGAAGAAGAGGAAAGACCTTTTGCCACCAAGGCTTGGCTCTGTTGCCCCAATATCCCCTCTGTTGAGACCAAAGCTTGCAAGAGATCGGGCAACGTGAAAATTTGATTTTTCATTTGGTAGTTCAGCCTGAACTGTTCAAAATTTTTCGGCAGAGAGTGGAGTATGAAATCGATCTGGGTCTCGATGTCATATTCAATGCCAAGTACCTCAAGTTTATAGAGATGAGCCATCATCTCGAGAACGTGCTCCCTTACGGGCGTTACCTCCACCAGTTTCATAGAGAGCATGTCCCTCATGGTGATCTACCGAGCAACACGGTTCTGATGTTGGAACATCGCTTTAAGACTTGTCATGATTTCTGCAGCAATTTCAAAATTGTGATGCTGATGTTGCAACACATCTGACATAGAAGCCAACATGGTGCACTTAGCCATCTCATTTGAACGCTCCTAGTCAGCATAATCTTTCTTATCCGTTTTGCTGGACTCATCAGTGGGCTTTTCGGGTTTTGGGTCTAGTAAGAACCCAGTTATGATGTTGTGCAATGAGGACAATAGTAAGTTTTCGATTCCAATCAATGAAGTTTTCACCAGTAAGTAAATTGTCTTTAAGTATATTGAACAGTTGATTAAAAGGTTGCGACATGCTGAACTGAAATAAATAACGATTGTATAAGCACAAAATTATCACGTAATTCGATCACATGAATCATATTAAAATCTCAAAAAAAATATGAACATGCATCAACCAACATCTCAAAACAGTTTAAATAAGCCACGTGGGGTGGGTCATTATTTAAGCATGTTGGTCCCGAAAAATACCGAGTTAAAACCCAAAAAAATCTAAATGGGAGGTGACTTTAATAATTTTTTTTTCTTTCGAAAATGTGTGTTATGCAGATTTGCTAAAGTATGTATGACAGTTAATATGAAAGCAAATAAGAACACGCATATTTTTATAGTGGTTCGGACAACTCGTCCTACATCCACTCTTCCCTTCATGGGGCACCAACTTAAGCAACAGATGTTTACCGAGTTCTCACTCAAATGGGACTTATCTCCCTCTAAGGGATCGCCTACCCTCCCTTTTGGGATTGCTTAGATGTTTACCGAGTTCTCACTCAAACGGGACTTATCTCCCTCACGGGATCGCCTATAGATGTTTAACGAGTTCTTACTCACCTACAAACTTAACCTATCAAACTGATTTGGGTAAGGTTTATTTGGTTTCCAACTAGGTTGAGATTTTCCCTTACATTGTTTAGCTTCTATGCTAAGGTTGGGAAAATCTCTCTAAGCTTATGATATAACATTTTTGCTTAGATACAATGAAGAACAATCTTGGGTAAATTTGGATATTTAATGTTATGTGTTCTTGAGAGTTGCTTGAATATTTGGCTTTAATTTCACTTTGCAGATCCTCCATCTTCTTCTTTTGAAGATAGTGCAATGTATTTATAGTGTGGATTTGAATATTACCGTTGGAGAGTAAATTCAAATCCATACTAATAGTCTTCCAGCTTTTCTTTGACCTTTTGCACTTGTTGTTTGCAGTTTTATGTCACATCCATATATGTGTTGTTATCTTCTTATTGGCCAACTGCTTTTGTGTGTCTAATCGGATCCGATCATTTCATTAGATTATCGTTCATCTCTTCCGATTTTTGGTCACCGATGCAGTGCGCTAATTTTTGGTATGCGTAAATCTTATGCAGGTTCAGACAAGACCTAAATCGTCAGATCTAAATCGCATCGACCAAAGATATCAGATATGTTCAAAGACAACAGATCTGAAATCGCATACTGATCCGACATCTTGACATCCGATCCGACATCAAGATCTTGCGTAAACCGCACTATGATTCATTATTCGATTTCTTCTTCTTCTGATTTCTGATTTTGTCTTCTTCTGATTTCTGATTTCTTCTTCTTAACTTGTTCTCTCGTTCCCCCTCAACTTGTTATCTATAGATTAATTTAAATAACACAAGTTGATAATGTTTTGGCATAATTCATCAAAACTAAAATATCCCAACAAAGCACATTCAAGAAGGTTACAAACAACAATAATTACAAACCTTTAATGTCCAGATTAATAGTTGGCTCCCACTTGACCAATATAAAATTGACAGGGACTTCGGGGAAGTATATGCATATCAATTTTATACCTAAGTAATAACCATGATTAAATACAAAATTATTATTTCACTTTGAACGAGCCTCGTGGGGAGGGTCATCGCCGTCACTAATAATAATTCACAATCATTCAATTGGAATTTATTCATGTGAAAGTTATCCTTTGGCCGTCCCGTGGGGGGAATTTCTCCAAAAATATTCACAAATAAATAAATCATGGAGGTCAAAATTAATTCAATTTTATTATTCGGAATAAAATTGTCAATTAATTATTTTCAAAAACATACTTAGTAATTTTCGAAAATGAGATTTTTCCAAAACAATTTCTCATGCATCGCATATTTAAACAAATTAAATAAGTACGAAAGAAATAAAGCAAACATCAAAACCAAAAATTAAACACATTGGGCACATATATCCAATTGTCACGGTTAATTTTTGTCATGTCTTGATCTCGAGAAATCGTCTTTATAGCCTTCATCGTTCGTCTCGAAAAGCTCCCACTCGACTGTAACATGTTCTTTTATAACGTCCTCCATCTAGGTCCGAGACGACTATTGTATGGAGAAATAACCCGACTTGGTGGAAGCCGGGAATTGGACCATCCTATGGTTAGCACATTATCCGACTTTATCCAGCTGGAGCAACACTTGAAGCGACTTCGGGAGATTGGTAAGTCGCTAGAGGAGTGGGAAGCCACGAAGGTCACGGGCCAACTTGGGATGGCAAATAGGTCGCGAGGCGACTTGATAGAACCCGGAAGTCGGGACCGACTGAGTCCCGAGCTTAGTTGAAGATAAACATGGAAAAGATTCGGGTAGTTAAGGAGGCAGATTTCTCGAGATATAACCGGGGAATGTGTATCTGTAAGCGCGACTTGCAGAGCAAGAAAGGAAGCCCTAGGTTGGTCCACGAAAAGAAGCCCACGAAGAGTGAAACCCTAGTTCCGTATCTATAAATATAACTTGTAATGTACATTGTAAAGGATCGAACTCTTAGTATCCTAAGAAGAAATTATACAGTAAAATATCCTGGCTTGGTGTCCCTAGACGTAGTCTATTTCAAGGACGAACTGGGTAATCAAATTGTTTGTCATTTATTATTTTCGCCATTACATTGATCGGAGCTTATCAAAATACTTGTTTGTTCGTCGGTAATCAAACCGGGTACAACAATTGGCGCCGTCTGTGGGAACTACAATTCCTACGAAATCATCCTGTTCAAAGGAAAACCCATCTCATCTCTGATTAGTATCGATGGCAAGCAATCAGGCTAATCTGAACGGGCAAGAGCTGGACGCCTGCGATGGGCACGAAGCCTCTATGAGCTCTCAGCACACCGGCTCCCATCGCGCTCGCCAGCCAGACCCGGTGATGACCCCTGACTGGTGGAACCTGGTGCAGACTCCTGCGGACGCGAAGGCCGTAATGGCTATCCTTAACAAAAAGCGCCTTGCGTTCGATGAGGAGGACGTGCAGCCTCCCCCCAAGAAGGCCACCCAGGAGGTCAGACCCGCAAAGAACAAGGAACCACGGGCCCGAAAGGGGCATTCGGCGGGCCAACTAGCCTACGATCCGGCCAGACACGCCTTGGTCCGCAATCGCCAGCTCCTCAGGAGGGCGGCAGGGTTGAACAATGTGTTCGAACAACTTGGCGACCTTGGGCTTCAGAAAGCCCTGGGGATCGTGGAAGACGAGGCACAATCTGAGCCTCTTTGAGCTGATCATGTGGAGCACGACCTTGCCCTTGCGCTGAACCTCCACCACAACGACTTGCCCAGGGGATCGACCGTGCATTGCGGCGACCCCTCGGCTGCGAAGGCGACCACTGACCATCGTGATGCTCAGGTAGTAGCACTGACCCGGACGGTCAAACAACTGATGGAGCACAAGGAGAATCAGAGCAGGCCAGTGGGGTCAGACCCTTTCCTCGCTGTCCCGGACTCCCCACTCGGAACTCTGGTCACCTTGGCGGCTACCCAAAGGAAGATTAATGTCGCGAACCTGGATCGCTACAGTGGGAACACGGACCCAAGAGTCCATGTAGCGAAGTACAACTCGTACATGGCCTCTATGGGCGCCACTGATGCGACCAAATGTCGGTTTTTTTCTTTAACCCTGAGCGACCAGGCTCACCAATGGTTCACCTCTCTGCCACCCCTGTCGGTGGACACTTTCGAGCAACTCGCTCGCCTATTTCTGACTCACTTCACTGCCCTGGCGCCCCGACCTGTGACCAGGCAGCGCCTGATGAACACCCAACAGGGGGATACAGAATCTGATCGGTCCTATATTGAGAGGATCGACAAGTTGATCTTGGAAGGACATCCCATTGGAGATGAAGCAAAGCTGCTGGGGGCGGTCTCTGGCCTCAAAAAGGGGACCAAACTCTGGCGGCGCATGATGGCCGAATACCCGACTAGCTACGCTGACTTCCGAAGGCGGGCTAGCTACCTGATACACACAGCGGAGCTCTTGGAATCCCGACTCTCCGAGGCTAAGGAGGTCGCTGAGCCCAAGAAAAGTTCAAAGAAGGCCAACACACAGTACAAGCCGCCCGGAAGCTTCAAGCCTTTTGAAGAAAGCATTCCGGCGAAGTTGATGGAAGCCCTGGGCATGACCCCCGGGCACATTTTCACCTAGATCCGGGAATGGGAACTACTACTCCCGCCTCGCCCAGTGAAGAATAAAGGCAAGCTGAACCCCAACAAGTATTGCCATTTTCACGAGCAAGCCGGGCACTATATTAGTGAGTGCAAAGATTTGCTGCCTCAGCTCTGGAGATCGTACGAAGACGGCCTGCTTGACGAGTTCATCAAGCAACCTCAGAAGGATGGAGACCAGGCTCCGAGAGGTCACCGGCAAGGGGAGCGCGCCAACAGGAACAATAACCAGGGAGAGGGGCAAGGGGAGTGACCTATCCCGCCCATGCCCGAAAATGCGGGAGATCGGGTGATACACACTCTCTCTCCCCTAGGGACAGTCGGGGGGCTAGCCTCCAGCTCCTCCTCCAAGCGGAAGATGAAGGCCGAAATAAGGGAGATAGAGAACGCCAGGAAGATGGTGTTACATGTCCTCACCTTGGGGGAAGAGTCCAGCATGATCGAGTTTGGAGAAAAGGAAAAGGCTGGAATGGTTTACCCCAACGTCGACCCCCTGGTGATTCGGGCCAACATCATGGGAACCACAGTGTGCCGACTTCTGGTCGATGGGGGTACCTTCTGCAACATCCTCTTCAAGAAAACCCTAGACCATCTCAGGAAATATGATGCCTATATCACCCCGTGCGACCACATCGTGAAGGGGTTTGGTGACGCTACAGTAAGGCCCAGCGGGATGATCCGACTGGCCGTTGAACTGGTCTCCACACCGAATAGCGAAGTTAGGGCAACTAGGCTGTTAGATTTTCTAGTAGTCGACCTTCCCAGCTCCTATAATGGTTTCCTGGGAAGGCCTTTTGAGCATGAATTCGAGGCTGCGTCCTCCACTTTCTACTTTTGTGTAAAATTCCCCACCAAGAGTGGGCTGGTCGGCACCGTTAAGGGCGATCAGGTCGATGCAAGAGGTTGTTTGATTTACTCTTTGTCTCTTTTCAATTCCGCACCTACACCTGTCAAACAAATACTTGTAATAGATATCAATGAACAAGATGGGGAATTAAATGAGAAAAGAACAAGCATAAAAAGAACCCGCAGCGACCTTGATCCAAGAATAGGATACGAGCCTGATGAATTCCTAATCGAGGCCGAAATCGATGATCCACGACAAGATGGCCCGAGAGCCATTTCAGGGGAAGAACTTGAGAAAGTCAGGGTAGGTCCAACTCGCCCGGATCTAGAAGTCATTATCGCCTCTAAGATACCGAGCGACCTGAGGGGGGAAGTCATCGACTTTCTCAAAAAGAACTTGGATGTCTTTGCCTAGTCGCACAAGGACATGGTAGGGATCGACCCATAAATCGTGTGTCACCAACTTCATATTGACCCATCTCGAAAGCCGGTTGCCCAGAAAAGGCAGAAATTTAGCCCCGAGAAATATGCCGCTTTAGCCGAAGAGGTGAAGAAACTGTTGGATAACGACCTGATCATGCAGGCCGACCAGCCACAATGGGTGGCCAATGCTGAACTGGTGAAAAAGTCCAATGGGACCTGGCGGTTGTGTATCGACTTTACCGACCTCAACGAGGCCTGCCCAAAAGATTTCTTTCCCATGCCGCACATCGACCACCTGATAGATAACACGGCCGGGCATGAGATGATGCCGTTCATGGATGCTTTCACAGGTTATCACTAGATCGGCAACACACCTCTTTTCTAACCGAGAAAAACCCATACTGCTGGAAAAGGATGTCGTTCGGCCTGAAGAACGCAGGGGCAACCTACCAAAGGCTTGTCAATCATATGTTTGCTAATCAGATCGGGAAGTCGATAGAAGTCTATGTCGATGATATTGTCATCAAGAGTTTAAAAAGGGAGGATCACCTGTCTCACCTCGCACAGACCTTCGATATCCTCAGAAAGTTCAATATGAGACTCAACCCCAAGAAGTGCAACTTCGGAGTGGAATCAGGGAAGTTCTTGGGACATCTGGTCAGTAAGCGGGGGATCGAGGCGAATCCAGGGAAGGTTAAGGCCATACTGGATATGGGGGAACCCTGAAGTGTGAAAGAAGTTCATAAACTCGCGGGGTGCCTGGCCGCGTTAAGCAGTTTCATATCCCGGATAGGGGACAAGTGCAAGCCCATGTTCGACATGATTCGTAAGAAAGCAAAGTTCGAATGGACACCCGAAAGCCAATATACTTTTGAAAAAATCAAAGCTTACCTGGCGGATGTGAGCATATTGTCCAAACCTGTCCCGGGAGAAAAGTTGTTCCTGTATCTCGCGGCTTCGGAGAGCGCCTTGAGCGCAGTTTTAGTCCGAGCCGAGGGACAGATCCACCTGCCCATTTACTTTGTCAGCCAGACATTGAACGAGATGGAGCAACGCTACCCATAGCTAGAGAAGTTGGCATACGCATTAGTTATGAGTGTGAGGAAACTGAGGCCTTACTTTTTCGATCACCAGGTCGAGGTTCTCACTTCCCTGCCACTGCGGAACGTGCTCCACCGACCAGACACTTCAGGCCGATGTCTCAAATGGGCCATTGAGGTCGGGCAATACGGTGTGACTTATGCGCCACGACCTGCAATTAAGGCCCAGGCACTGGCCGATTTCTTAGTGGAGCTTACATTCCCTTCTGAAGCAGAGAGTTCGAGCATTTTGCCATGGGAGCTGTTCGTAGATGGGTCGGCAAACTCTCACAAGTCCGGAGCCGGTCTTGTCTTAATGAGTCCTGAGGGGATCTCATTCCAGAATGCCATTACCTTTGATTTTCCCGCAACGAATAATGAGGCCGAATATGAGGCGCTCATCAGCGGATTAGAGATGGCAACTGCCATGGCCATCAAGAGATTACAGGTCCATACCGGCTCCCAGCTCGTGGCCTGCCAAGTTTCAAGGGAGTAAGAGGCTAGGGATGATAGGATGGCAGCCTATCAGGAAATTATAAAAACACTGTGCCTGAAGTTCGCACAGATCCATATCAAGCAGATACTGAGAGAACAGAACTCGCGAGCTGATGCTCTGGCCCAGCTGGCGACCTCCGAAGGATCACCAGACATGAAATATATCACCATAACGACACTTCCCCACCCATCCACAGCGCAAGTAGCTGTGACAACATTAGAAACCCCGATGTCGAACTGGATGACACCCATCATGGAGCATCTGATAAGCGACCTCCTACCACCCGATTGTTTCCAGGCTCGGCAGTTGCAGTTACGGGCTACACGATACACAATGATCAGCGGGGAGTTATACAAGCGAGGCTTCAGCATGCCCCTACTTCGATGTATTATGCCTGAACAAGGTCAAATCATTCTTCAAGAAATACACGAAGGGGCATGTGGAAACCACACTGGGGGGGAGTCGCTGGCCCACAAGACCACAAGGCAGGGATATTTTTGGCCAACCTTAAGGGCCGATGCCATCGTTTTCACCCGCAAATGCAACAAATGTCAGATCTATGCTCCCTCCATCAAGATCGCACTAGAAGAGCTCACAAGCATCCTCAGTCCTTGGCCTTTTGCAAAGTGGGGGATAGACATCATTGGGCCACTCCCAACGGCCCCGGGATCAGTCAAGTATGCCCTGGTAGCGGTGGATTACTTCACAAAATGGGCCGAGGATGAGGCATTGGTGACCATAGACCAAGATCATGTCATCAGGTTCATATGGGAAAACATTATCTGCAGGTTCAGGCTACCTCAGGCGATCATAACAGACAATGGAAAGAAGTTCGACGGTATTAAGATCAACGCCTTCTTCAAAAAGTGGAAGATCACAAAGTTGTTCTCTACCCCATACCACCCTCAATCAAACGGCCAGGTCGAGGCCGTGAACAAAATCATAAAGCACACGCTCAAGACCAAGATCAAGGGGGGAAAAGGGAAATGGGCTAGCGATCTCCCAGATGTGCTGTGGTCATACAAAACGACCTGCAAATATTCAACGGGCGAAACCCCTTACTCGTTAGCTTTCGGAACTGAGGCAGTTGTGCCCGCAGAAGTCAACTTCCCGACCTTCCGAACCAGCCAGGTCGCTTTCGACCATAACGACGAGGCCCTAGAAAGGAACCTCGACTTACTCGAAGAAAAGCGACTGGAGGCGAACATGAGAAATGCTAGATACAAGCAGAGGTCTGAGAGATATTACAACTCTAAGGTGCGACTTCGACGCTTCAAGGTCGGAGACCTGGTGCTGAAATAGATACTCGGAGACTCAAAAGGTGCTCTCGGTCCAAACTGGGAGGGCCCATTCCAGATATCGAAAGTCCTACCAAATGGGGCATATGAGCTCGAGAAAGCGGATGGGACCAAGGCCCAATACCCATGGAATGCAACTCATCTGAAGAAGTACTATCAATAGATTTACACCTTTGTATTGATCGCATCGTTGTAAACAAATACTTTTGGTAACATTAATTCTCTATTCTGATTAGAAGAAAAAATTCCTATGTGTAGAAACCAAGCGGGTCGCACGAAAAATATATGATCAATGAAATGCATGGCACATGAAAGACATGATCGATAACATGCAGGTCGCATGAAAGACACGACTGACAACGTGCGAACCCGAGGTGTGACTTTAGAAATACTGGAGGCGAGATTGCTACCCTAGAGGTGCAGTCATCCCCTGACTTTATAAGATAACTACGCAAATGTCCAAGAAACAAGTCGCATAGAAAATTAGACGACAAGGACTAAGCAAAAATCGCATAAGGAAATCAAGTCAACGCAAAAAGGAATTAAAAAGGAGAATTTTATTAATAAAGACCCGGAGGTCGGGGAGAACCCCATTAAAATAGACCCGGAGGTCGGTAAAAAAAGAAAAGAGCATTCCAATACAATACATTTTTTGGAATCGAGCTAGCGACTTGGTCTATACTACGGAGCTACTCGAGCTAGCGACTTGGTCTATACTGTGGAGCTACTCGAGCTAGTGACTTGGTCTGTACTACATTGCTACTTGGGTAGCGGCTCTCGGATGCGGAGGTCGCTGAGGAAGATGCTGCAAAACTATCAGAAAATGATGTTTTAACATCCGAGAAGTGTCAGATACCGCAATGGGACTTCCCGCATTAAATGAACACGAGTGTCATACACGTGGTGTAAAAAATTCAAGGGATTGTGAAGGGCATTTTGGCCTGATCGGATTCCCATATACGTTACCAAATCCATACTGTAGACCAGAGAATGTTCATCACCACTAATCCCGTCATCCTAACCGGCGGCAGCAAATCCGCCACCCGGGTGGCAGTAAAACTTGGCAATAGCCATATAGTCATCCTCTGTTGGGGACAAAGTCAGAACCGGGGGGAACTCAGGGATGGACTGAATGCCGAAAGCCGCGAGTGTAGAGCAGGAGAAGCTTATTGCTGGAGGACGTTCTAAAATAGGGGGTTCGCCGGAATCGCCCATAACCAAAGTCTGGGGTGATAAGTGGGGAGGTCAGAGGAGATAATGCATGTTTTACATCTCAATATCCCACCCTATTTATAGATGAAAGACGGGGGTCAAGTTGCAAATTTCAACTCTCGAGGGCCCCATAAAGAAACCGGCGGCGCACGTACAACGCGTGGGCAGAACGCGACCTCTGGTTGGTCTAATTTACGGCGCCCGGTGTCACAAAATACCTAGGCCATCATTGCGGATCTGTCAACCGTCACACCAATTCGGAGAATTGAGGCAACGTTTTGCCTCCCCGAGGAGGAGATGTCGGCATAGGCACACTTCCCGAGTCCGACCTGCCAGAAGTTGATAAGTTGTACGAGTTCAAGTCAAGGCCCTAAGACGAGCTTGCGACCTCGACTTGGGGGGGATGAAATATGGGAGTTTCATTTCATAATAAGATAAACACTAGACGAGATGAAAAATGAAATGACGACTTCCATTGATAAAAGACCCAAAGGTCGGGAGGTAGTACATCGCATATCAAAGCCCGAAGGCCAGTACAATCATAAAAAGAAAAATAAAAGTAAGGCTACAGCTTCAATCTTTCTCGGTCGGGGCAGTTGAGGGCGGGGCGCTGACCGTCCCAAAAGGAGGCTCCTGCTGGGTAAACGCCGGCGGATCAACCTCCGAGCTTGATATTCTCTCCACAATGGCTCGAAAAGCATGTCGACAGCTGGGGGAACGACCTCCGACCTCGGGATCTCCTCCCCGATGGGCTCAACAATAGCGGGAGGAACGACCTCCGAGGTCGCCAACTCCTCCACCGAGGGCTCGGAAGGTGTACCTATCGGAGAGTCGGGGAGAGGGCGCACAATCTGTCGTGGTCTAGAAAGAATGAGAGATCAATGCCCATATCCTCCAAGTTTTGGATATCCAGCAAAACATCGGGGGCCAGAGGGTTGTCCCGGGCGTAGTCCTTGAGGTCGGCGACCGGCCCAGTAAGGTCTCCCGAAGGGTTCACCTGATGACATATTCGGATGACACCCACAAAGGCCATCACGTACGCAAAATTAGCGTTCATCTCTTCGGCGACCTTGAACTGGGCCTCCCTGGTGTCCAGCTCCCGTTTCGCTCCGGCCAGCTCCTCCCTCACACCGGCCTCCACTTCGGCCGCCCTCCTTTCCGCCTGAATCGTCTTTAGCTTCTCGGCCGCCAGCGCGGTCTCCGCCTGGGCCGACTTCAGTCTCTCCTCAGCCAGCCCACCCTCCAGTTCAGCCAGGCGACCCTCGAGGGTCGAGATCTGCAGAAGGTGCTCTGCATTGGTTTTCTCCAGCCCCTTCTGGGTCTCGGCTGCCGCCAAGATCATTCTGGCCTGGTCAGACACACGAGCCTGCGACTCACGGAGATGTCGGAGCTCAGTTTCAGCTTGGGCACTAGTCCTCTCCAAATAAAAGGCCACCTTGAGAGTGTGGACCATGACCGAGTACATGTTTCCCATCATTTTCTGGCGACGGGCGTTATCGTGATCAGTAAGCGTCCACACCCGGCGCAGGTTATGCACACTACGGGAGATGTACCCCGGCCACTTATTGGGGAGGTCGGCCGAAGGAAGGGGAGGACTCCTGAGGAAGCTAACCACCTCTGGGCAGAAATCGGCGGGGCCGAGTTCAGGACTGTAAAAGAGAGTCGAGTCATCAGAGCTATGAAATTAATATGAAAAAGGTCATGCAAATTGTAGTGAGGACTTACTCGTTCACCCGCTCCTCCTCCCAGCCTAAGAAGGAGTCATCATCATCATGTCGACCTCTCCTCCAGGCTGGCGAGGCAGGCCATGAACCGGCTGGCGGTGAGGTCGGGGGTGAAGTAGCAGACTGCGATCGGGGGCGGACTCGATCTTTCTTTCCCAGACCCCTGTTGATTTCAGACTCGTAGGTCGAAATCTCCTCCCTCACTTTCTTCCGAGCATGCCCGGAAGTTGGCTGAGTCGACCCCGGGACCGACTGAGTCCCGAGCTTAGTTGAAGATAAACATGGAAAAGATTCGGGTAATTAAGGAGGCAGATTTCTCGGGATATAATCGGGGAATGTGTATCTGTAAGCGTGACTTGTGGAGCAAGAAAGGAAGCCCTAGGTTGGTCCATGAAAAGAAGCCCACGAAGAGTGTAACCCTAGTTCCATGTCTATAAATATAACTTGTAATGTACATTGTAAAGGATCGAACTCTTAGTATCCTAAGAAGAAATTATACAGTAAAATATCCTGGCTTGGTGCCCCCAGGCGTAGTTTATTTCAAGGATGAAATGTGTAATCAAATTGTTTGTCATTTATTATTTTTGCCATTACATTGATCGGAGCTTATCAAAATACTTGTTTGTTCGTCGGTAATCAAACCGGATACAAAAACGACATCCGGCATTGGATAGCTCGCGGCCCAGAACACGTATCTGCGTGCGCCTGTGCACACGCCCGCGTCCAGGCTGGACATCCTCGCCCATCGCTCGGAAGCAGGAGCCAAGTGCATCGCACGATGCTTGGCAGCTCTCGGCAGCATGCGCGTCGCTCGTTTGCGTTGCACTGGCGGATCCACGCGTGCATGTGCGCGCGCCCGCCTAAAGCCGCGCCCGTGCTTCGCCCGATGCTCGCTCCCGCCCGTGCTCATCTCCGCGCGCGTCCGTGGGGCGCTCGGCCACGCCTGGGCTTGCCCGCGTGCGCCGAGTGCCTTCGGCCAGCCCTGTACTAGCCTAGCACCTCGTGCTTTGGCTCGCGTATGTCCTGGCACTTGGTCGCCCGTCTTTAATTCTTCGTCTTCGTTCCCAATCCAGTTATAATTTATTTACAAAAATAAATAAATCTAGACTAGTCTATTACATTGATCATATCAAACAAATCCTAATCTACTCGTGGATTTTCTCACGAGGCAAAACGAATTCGAACGAATCGAATTAAAAATCACAATTTATATGCATGCATAAATAAGCATTCATCAAATACCATGACAATTGATACCTGCAAAAAGATATAGCAATTCTACTATCCAATTTCAAATTTAATGAAAAACAAATTAAATTACAATTTAAAATTCAGAGCCCGAAACCAAGGATATGATACCAGTTGTTGGGGAATTAATTATTCGAATCTATTCGAGATGATTATTTAAATACAAATTTAATTGTAACAATTATTACTAGCATGAATTAATTCTATATTAATTCAAATAATAATTCAACAACAAATCATGCATACAAATTCGCCACATAAATCCTACACATGCGGAATTGCTAGGAGTTTACGTGAACTAACCTCTCGGAGTGACAACCGTTGAGAAGATGGATATCCCGTTCACACGAACAAACCTAAAGAGCCTTCTCAAGTATTCCCTCGTCCTTGTTCAACAATCCGGTGGAAAGATGCTCGCGAACAATTAACAAAAGGAAAAATAAAATTATGTTGCACCACCTTTGTGGATTTCTAATTTTTCCAACACGTTGAATTGCATGGGGATGAAAAATTCATCCCCTATTTATACTAAGGGGTGGTGGTCAAAACTTTGGTGAGGAATAAGATGGGAAAATCTTTTTCTTGATCTCCAAGAAATCTTGAATATATCTCATATATTCTTTTCTCCATATTTAAAATATTCCACAAAAATCCCACCTCCTTTTGTTATGGATATTTTCGAAAATAAGGGCCAAGATTTTCAAGATTGGGATCTTCTTGAATTTATGAGATATTCTTGTATTCCAAGAATACATATCTTCCATAATATCTTTTCAAGAAAATCAAGAAAATCTTTATTTCCTTATTTTACTCATTATTTTCGAAAATTACACAATAAATAGCAAAGTGGGAGATTTCTTGAATTTAATGAGATAAACTTGTATTCCAAGAATATTTATCCTCATTCCATTGTTGGAATTTAGAGGAACGTAAACACATAATACATGCGCAGCGGAAATTAAAGTTCACCAACAACGAACAGTTAATTGCATAATTAAATATGAGTAAACGTAAACAGAATTCTTACAACAATTCGTACACGGATTCCTCCACTATGGTATCTACGTAACAATCGTTTACTAATCTGCACAGATCTGCCAGCATTGAATCCCCGAGATGAATTTGCTAGGAAAATTATAACTTAGAGATTTTATGGAGAAAAATAAAACTCACGTATTATGAATTCCCAAGAGCTCATATATATAGGAGAGGTTCAGCTTAAATCTTAAGCTAACCTTTATTAGGAAAAATCCCTAATAAAATAAATCTCTCAGATTTATTTCCCACATATAAATCTCTATGGATTTAAAGCCCATATATGACAAATCTCTATGATTTATTTCCATATATATTAAATCCTACAACTTATTTAATTAAATCCAATTTAATTAAACATTAATAATAATTAATTCCAAATTAATCTATTATTAATTACTTCTCCATAAATTAAATATTAAATCTAATTTAACATTTAATCAACCAACTATAATTAGTAAACAAACATTACTTGTTGTGTGACCCATAGGCCCTCATATATCGAGCGATTAGTCAAACAAACGGTCCTAATTGAACCCTAGACAATAAATCAGACATTCTCAATATATGAGGTACGTTGCGAGAAAATGTGCAACTACCTGTAACTGAAACATGGACTATTACGATTTCCTCCTTTCATTCACGAATACTCGATTAAGCCTTGAACATGAT
The DNA here is from genome assembly GCA_037126765.1 of Stenogyne calaminthoides. Taxonomy (NCBI): domain Eukaryota; kingdom Viridiplantae; phylum Streptophyta; class Magnoliopsida; order Lamiales; family Lamiaceae; genus Stenogyne; species Stenogyne calaminthoides. The sequence goes on from JBBCBC010000025.1 coordinate 17,635,983, forward strand.
GAAGTGTCTATTCAAATAACTTAATCAATTTATCTCTAATTACTAATTGATCACTTATGTCTCACTTGGACACAAAGTCCAAGTTGACGTGCATTGACCAATGACTTTGATCCAATTATTATGAGAAGATGAGTATTCTCTCTAAATCCACTTTGAGGAATGAATCCTTTTCTTGGCTCAACTACCAAGCACATGCACTTCGTGATGAACCCAATCCAAGCCATATCTACCCATGGTTAGGGTGCAAGCGTCGGTCATGGTCAAAGTTCATCATCCCACACATGTCGTGCGTATTGACCTCAAGTCAAAGGAGTATCGCATCGCTCCCACTAACCAAGACACCCGTAGACACATATAGTGGAACTACATCAAACGGTTTCTCGGATGGGTATACCAATACCCTCCAAGGTATTTGTGCATCCATCATGAGATACCTAGTATCTCGTAGTAAGTGAGATCTTACTACACTCTCAAAGAGTATGATGCAGATCGCACACCAATATCCATTGTATCATCAATATCCCATTCTTGATGATCCTCGATTGGGGTCATTTGAGAATCATGCTTAAGTCATCTGAGTTCTCACACACTCAATGACAGCTGTGACTCAAGGGAACACAAATAAGAACAAATGCAAACAATCAAACATAATATTCTAATAGGTGCAACGCTTAAATAAATAATAATATTAAATCAATACTCAATATTATCTGAGCATTATGTCCTTACAATGGATTGTCTCTTGGACACTAACACTAACAATCTTCCACTTGAACTAGAGTCAATCACCTACATGTCTAACCCCTAGACCATCAAAATGTGTAGTGTGTACATGAACACTCAAAGCTTTGGTGAAAGGATCAGCCAGGTTATCCTCCGTGGGGACACGTTCTAATTCTATCTCTCCTCTAGCGACTATCTCTCTTATCAAGTGATAATGTCTCGGTACATGCTTGTTTCTGTTATTGGATCCCGGTTCCTTAGCTTGCGCAACCGCACCAGTATTGTCACAATACAACTTTATTGGACTGCTGGCATTTGGAACTACCCCTAGTTCACTTAAGAACTGTTTTATCCAGACAGCTTCTTTGGCAGCTTCTGCCACAGTAATGTACTCAGCTTCGGTTGTTGAGTCTACGGTAGTATCTTGTTTGGAACTATTCCAACTAACCGCCCCATCATTGAGAGTAAACACATAGCCTGACTGAGATTTGTAATCATCACATTCAGATTGGAAACTTGCGTCAACATAGCCAGTGGCAACTAGCTCTGACTGTCCTCCGTAGACCAGAAAGCAATCTTTAGTACACCTGAGGTACTTAAGAATGTTCTTGACAGCAATCCAGTGAGGTTCACCCGGATTCTGTTGGTATCTACCAGTGGTGCTGACAGCGAAGGTCACATCTGGCCTAGTGCAGGTCATGGCGTACATGATGGATCCAATTGCAGATACATATGGTATATCCTTCATGCGCTGGATATCAACGTCTGTAGAAGGACAATCCTTCTTAGACAGATTTATCCCATGACATGCCGGCAGAGAACCTCTCTTAGAGTTCTCCATCGCAAATCGCTTCAACACCTTGTCTACATAGGTGGACTATGACAGCCCCAACATCTTCTTGGATCTATCCCTATGGATCTTGATCCCTAAGATATAGCAGGCTTCACCAAGATCCTTCATCATGAAGGTCTTTGAAAACCATTCTTTCACGGACTGGATGAGTGGGATACTGTTTCCCATAATGAGTATGTCATCGACATACACAACTATGAAGATAATATTCTTCCTACTGCATTTCCGATATACGCACGGATCTTTTGAATTTCTGAGGAAATCAAATGATTTGTCAGCCTCATCAAAGCGGATATTCCAACTCCTAGAAGCTTGCTTCAATCCATAAATGGATCGTTTAAGCTTGCACACAAGATTAGATTTTGGCTTTGATATAAAACCTTCCGGTTGAGTCATAAACACTTCCTTATCAATGTTGTCATTGAGGAAAGATGTCTTGACATCCATCTACCAAATTTCGTAATCGAGGTGTGCTGCTACCGCAAGTAAAATTCGAATGGACTTGATTTTAGCAACTGGTGAGAAAGTCTCGTCATAGTCAATGCCTTTGCGTTGGCTATATCCTTTTGCCACCAACTTAGCCTTGTATGTTTGTACTTTGCCATTTGCATCAGTCTTACGCTTGAAGACCCATTTGCAACCTATGGGTCTAACCCCTTTTAGCAATTCAACCAAGTCCCAAACTTGATTGACGTACATCGAGTCCATCTCGGATTTCATGGCTTCATGTCACTTCTTTGAGTCAACATCTAATGTTGCCTGCCTCAGTGTAAGTTCTAGGTTCGTCTTTATCCGGGATCTCCACGTCATCATGTTCCTCTACGAGGAAACCATAATATTTGGTGATCATATTGTGAACTCTAGTGGACTTACGGAGTTGTGGTTGTTCAGGCTGCACATTCTGATCGTGAAAATTTTGTGGTACAGCGATTTCATCATCGATTGGGGAGGTCTCAAGAGCGACACTTCCAAATGTTACATGAGCACTTCCGGATGCCTCTTGAGCAGGAGTTTGAACTATGTTGTTCTCATTCAGCCTACTTGGAGTTCGTTGCTCGGGCAATGCAACTCCATTAATTACGCTCCCACTGGCTGAAAGAGGATCACTTAGTGATAAACTTCAACCATGTGAGCTGCTGAATACTCCCACTGATTCTTTATCATGTTGCTTTGACAAGACATCAGTCTCCTTGTTAATTTATGGTTCTTGAATTTTTTTCAAGTTCTATCATCTTACGGCCTTGTTCCTTGAAGACGTAGTCTTCTTTAAGGAATTTGGTCTGCATAGAAACAATCACTGTTTGTTTCTCAGGGAGATAAAAATAATATCCTCTAGTTTCCTTAGGATATCTCACAAAGTAACCTTTTTCACCTTTTGATTCCAACTTATCAGTGAGCATTTTCTTCACAAACGCGGGGCAGCCCCATGTTCTCATGTGAGAGAAATTTGGCTTCTTGCCATGCCATAGCTCGTATGGCGTATGCTCAACTGATTTGGATGAAATCATATTCAGAATGTAAATTGAGGTTTGAAGTGTGTATCCCCATAAGAATGTTGGAAGAGAGGAAAAGCTCATCATGGACCTTATCATGTCCAACAAGGTTCGGTTTCTTCTCTCGGATACTCCATTCATCTGGGGTGTACCGGGAGGAGTCCATTGTGATTGGATTCCATGTAACTTCAGATAATCAGTGAATTCATGGCTAAGATATTCTCCTCCTCGATCTGATCGAAGAGTCCTAATACTCTTACCAAGATGCTTCTCTACCTCAGCTTTATACTCTTTGAATTTCTCAAAAGATTCAGATTTGTGCTTCTTCAGATACACATACCCGAATCTAGAGAAATCATCAGTAAAAGTTATGAAGTAGCCAAAGTGACCCCTAGCTAGAGTGGGCAATGGTCCATAAACATCACTGTGGATTAACTCTAGAACTTCTTTGTCACGAATCCCTTTCTCAGAAAAGGGTTTGTTGATCATTTTGCCCTTAAGACAAGATTCGCAGTTTCCATAAGACTCAAAGTCGAATGGGGCTAAGTAATCCAACTTTCTTAGCCTTGCGCTTCTTTTCTAATTTGCATGACCAAGTCTACAGTGCCATAAGTAAGTCGGGTTTTCATGATTACTAAGTTTGAGTCTTTTGTTTTGTATATTAAGAATGTTATGTCCACAATGCAACAAATATAAACCATTAGATAAAGGAGCATTTCCATACACATCACCATTAAGCGAAAAATAACAATTATTGTTTGGAAATGGGAAAAACCTTCAATATCCAACATCGGAATAGAAATAATGTTGCGGGTAATAGAAGGAACAAAATAACAATTATTCAGTTCAAGTCTAAAACCAGAGGGTAAATCTAAAATGTAAACGCCAACACGTTCAGCAGCAACTGTTGCTCAATTCCCAACGTGTAAAGCGACTTCACCCGGCCTAACTGTCCTGCTATCCTTGAGACCCTGCACATTTATACAAATGTGTGAGCCACAACCGGTATCTAATACCTAGCAGTTAGTATCATTTGTGGACATGTTTATCTCAATAACAAACATACCTGTTCCAGTGGCTGAGATACCTTGTGTCTTCTTTTCAGCTGCTAGAACCTTACAGTCCTTCTTCCAATGCCCCTTCTGCTTGCAGTGGAGGCATACATCCTTGTCCACCCTTTCTCCTTCTTTTGAATTCCACCTTTGGGCTTATGGAAGCTTGGCTTGGAGACTTTCTTTGCCTTGCCCCTTCGCTTCTTCTTTTCTTTCGGAGCAGAAGAAGTAGAGACACTCACCATGAGCACGGGTTTTTCCTTAGCACTGGAAGACTCAAAGGTCTTTAGCATGTTATGCAGCTTAGGCATAGTCGATTCCGTCTTATTCATATTAAAGTATACTACGAAACTCGAATATGAATCGGGAATTGACTGAAGAATGGCATAAACAACAACATTGGTCTTAAGCTCAATGCCCAGGCGACCAAGTTTCTCGATTAGCCTAATCATCTTTAACACATGAGGAGAAACCTTCCCTCCCTCAGACAATCGACATCTAAACAGATATCTCATCACTTCATAAATCTCGGAACGAGATTCAGATTCAAAGAGATCCTTTAGATGCTTAATCATCTCGAAGGGAAGAATCTTCTCATGCTGCCTTTGCAATTCGGGAGTCATCCTGAGTAGTATAACACACTGAGCCTGGGAAGCATCCTCTTGATGATTCTTCTGAGCCGCGGTGTCAAACGCGTCAGCCTCTTCAGTACCATCCTCCGGGGTAGCAGGGATTGGCTTGTCCAACACGTACTCAATCTTTTCTTGCCTGAGCACCAAACGAACATTTCGGTGCCAGTCGAGAAAGTTTGGCCCAACCAATTTGTTCATTTCCAAAATGCTTCTCAATGACAAGTTATTCATTTCAACAATCCTAGAGAAATAAAATAAAACGGGAATTAAAACACATAATTCCTATGATCAACATTCAGCAATCAAAATAAATATGGCCTTTAAATTTATTTTGTTTCCATTATTTTCACATACTTAACGACCTCATCGGAAAAGTACGAATTTATATCTAATATAAATCACAATGGACTAGGATCCACATTACTACCACTATAATCCCAGCGAAGGCTGATCATTACAATAGCATAACTGGTAGGTCTCCAAACCAATAGCAAAACTGCAAATCCTAGTTTGTCGAACCTAGTTCGACTAATGTCACTTACCCTTTGTTCCCCGCGAGGGCTAGCGAAACAAAGTTAAGTTGGTTTACAACCATCAAATGGCAACATTTCATGTCCCTATAAAAGTCCCTTTAGATGTAGATCCGAGCAAAAGACGAGGGTCTTTAAGTACTCATTGGAATGAAATCTCCGATTTACTTTTAACTTTGATGGAAGACATCTTATCAAATTAATGAGAAAACCATATTTTGGCGAGGAACATTTTTTTTAAAGGCAGGGTATTAATTGCTTAATCGAGATCCACACATGTTAATCTACATCACATTTGAGCATTTATTCGGCGCCGCCTACCCAAACATGACATTACACAGACTAACATTTATATGGGCGCTGTCTACCCAAACAATTAATACGGTCCGACATTTATTGGGCGTCACCTACCCAAACGTTAACTAATTTAAATAAATAATTAACCAAGTGGGATTTAATAATTCCTTTAAAACAAATCTCAAAATCCAATTTCAAATTCAATTTTAAAATTACTAAATCTCAATAATTAATCCAATTAATTTATAAATAAAAGTCCAACTTTTATTACTAATTCTTAAAATCAAACTTATTAAATTTTAAAATTAGATTTTTATGTATTTGTTTGCCAAGGGCTCAAGTGCAATTTCTAAAATGCGCACGGAGGGGCCTGTTTGAAATCCAATATGCAAAACGGCCCTTCCCTCATCACAGCCCGAAATCCGACTTCCAATCGGGACAACCGAAACCAACAATTACTCAACTGTTCATCAGTCTTAATCCAATTAATCATAGTCAATGAAAATTTCAGATCACCAGGTTAATCGAATTAGTCAAACCAAATCAGATAAACCATAGTATCAAAAATTCAAAAACAGTCTTCACAATTCGTAACATAAAATACAGACGAAAGCAAAGAGTAGGGCGTGCACTCGAAGTCGCCACCCGCTAAGCGTAGATGTGGCGACTCGATGCCATAACCCTCATAGTCCACAACCTCGTCAGAGGTCGAACCAGAGATGAAGGGAGACGGACCAAGTGCGGTGCGTAGGTGCATCGCAAAGAGTCGAAGAGCGGCAGACGCAGAGGCGAAGCGACGTGGTGGCGTTCCGCCACGAAACGCGTCGAACCAGAGGTTGTGTCATCGGAACGATGATGCTGCCACCGAGGACGATGAATCACAACTCATGCGGAACCGAATCGCATCGATTCAAGTCAGGTCGCAGCGGGTCTAACCCGTTGAATCACGCTCCATCGCGGTTGCCCGCAAGCGATGCGAGTCGCGGCGTAGCACCTTCGACTCAAGCAAAGCCTTGGTGCCAAGCTTCGGACGCGAAACGGCAGAGACCGAGGCGGATGGGGCGGCGGGTTTTTGCAGAAAACCCTAACCGGGCAAAGGAGACGAAGCAAGCACAAAACAAAGGGGCCAAGCAATTATTTAACCAAATAATGAACATGCCCCAAATAAAAAGAACACAATCGGTGCGGTGTTTGATCAAACCATTCATCGCACCATCAGTTTTATAAAAAAAAAAAAAAATTTTAAAACCAATAAAATTATACAATTAATCAAGAGCCTGAAGCTCTGATACCACTGTTGGAATTTAGAGGTACGTAAACACGTAATACACGCGCAGCGGAAATTAAAGTTCACCAACAACGAACAGTTAATTGCATAATTAAATATGAGTAAATGTAAACATAATTCTTACAATAATTCGTACACGGATTCCTCCACTATGGTATCCACGTAACAATCGTTTACTAATCTGCACAGATCTGTCAGCGTTGAATCCCCGAGATGAATTTGCTAGGAAAATTCTAACTTAGAGATTTTGTGGAGAAAAATAAAACTCACTTATTATGAATTCCCAAGAGCTCATATATATAGGAGAGGTCCAGCTTAAATCTTAAGCTAACCTTTATTAGGAAAAATCCCTAACAAAATAAACCTCTCAGATTTATTTCCCACATATAAATCTCTACGGATTTAAATCTCATATATGACAAATCTCTAAGATTTATTTTCATATATATTAAATCCTACAATAATATTCCAAATATTATTATTGGGAATTCTTATTTAATTAAATCCAATTTAATTAAACATTAATAATAATTAATTCCAAATTAATCTATTATTAATTACTTCTCCATAAATTAAATATTAAATCTAATTTAACATTTAATCAACCAACTATAATTAGTAAACAACCATTACTTGTTATGTGACTCATAGGCCCTCATATATCGAGCGATTAGTTAAACTAACGGTCTTAATTTAACCCTAGACAATAAATCAAACATTCTCCATATATGAGGTACGTTGCGAGAAAATGTGCAACTACCTGTAACTGAAACATGGGCTATTACGATTTCCTCCTTTCATTCACGAATACTCGATTAAGCCTTGAACATGATGAAGTGTCTATACAAATAACTTAATCAATTTATCTCTAATCACTAATTGATCACTTATGTCACACTTGGCCACAAAGTCCAAGTTGACGTGCATTGGCCAATGACTTTGATCCAATTATGATGAGAAGATGAATATTCTCTCTAAATCCACTTTGAGGAATGAATCATTTTCTTGGCACAACTACTACGCACATGCACTTCAAGATGAACCCAATCCAAGCCATATCTACCCATGGTTAGGCTGCAAGCGTCGGTCATGGTCAAAGTTCATCATCGCACACATGTCGTGCGTATTGACCTCAAATCAAATGAGTATCACATCACTCCCACTAACCGAGACACCCGTAGACACATATAGTGGAACTACATCAAACGGTTTCTCAGATGGGTATACCAATACCCTCTAATGTATTTGTGCATCCATCATGAGATACCTAGTATAGTAAGTGAGATCTTACTACACTCTCAAAGAGTTTGATGCAGATCGCACACCAATCTCCATTGTATCATCAATATTCCATTCTTGATAATCCTCGATTGGGGCCATTTGAGAATCATGCTTAGGTCATCTGAGTTCTCACACACCCAATGACATCAGTGACTCAAGGGAACACAAATAAGAACAAATGCAAACAATCAAACATAATATTCTAATAGGTGCAACGCCATATATTTAATATTAAATAAACAATAATATTAAATCAATACTGAATATTATCTAAGCATTATGTCCTTACAATGGATTGTCTCTAGGAAACTAACACTAACATCCATAACAAAAATTCAAAGAAAATTTTTCTCCCTCTTTTATTTATTTATTTTTGAAAAAATAGGAAAAATAGGCAACAATATTTTATTTTATTTTAAACACCTTTTTCAGTTATTGGACTTTATTTTTGGGCTACTTGAGGGGCCTTTAGGAGAATTAAGATTGAACCTTCTAATGGACCTTGAATTTCCAATATTGAGCCACAATATTATTCAAGCCCATAAATATTAATTAATCCCACTACATAATTAATATTGCACTATCCATCTTAACCCATATTACAGTTAATACGGCTCCCGGTTATTATTTTTCGTGTTTAAGATTATCCAGTCCATTAATTAATTTAAGCCACTGAAATAGCTTCACATTAATCAACATCTTTTTTCTTAGTTCAGGAACGACTCAACATTATTATCCATACCGGAAACTAATTCCACTTGCAAGATTTAGTATGATAAAACTTATGAGCCTCCCAAGGGGACAAATCAAACAAGACGCACTTGCACACCGATTCTCCGTATTAAACCTTAGCAATCGTCATGTAACTAATAATATTGCCCAAGATACAAGGTATTGAATTACATTGATTCTCTACCCATCATAAGTCAAAGCAATAGTTATTAATTCCACACGATCCTATTTAAGGGACGAGGATTAAGAAATAACTAACCACTGAGGTCTAATTCTTCTATATTCAGTACTGAAGAATTTATCCTCCTGTAGGTTCTCTTTAGCGCATCATAATACACTAGTGCAATCTCTTGGTCAAGACAAGTCAATCTGGGCCTTACACTTCAACCTTTCACGATGGATTGTTCATTTCCATCTAGGTTGTGAATTATGTACTTTTAGTTACAAGGAACTGTTAATTTAGTCTTCTATGATCTGGTATCACTAAATTAACTACAATGTAACACGTACTAATTATTTGAACAGTTATGTAGTAAATATTGTAACATTCAATGATATTTAAAGCAATAGTGATAAATAATTTATTTCAGCAAATAAGACAGAAATTCAGTCTGATTATACAAAGTAAAAAGCATACTTTTCAGTATAACCCCAACACACCGCAAACGTCATCATGCTTAGTTGTTTGCCATTGAAATTTCATATTTTCAAATTCATATTTTGAGGCATCTTTGCCTTTTGAGGGATTCCTTGATTGAAGAAACAAAGACATTTGCAATTGCTACAAAAATAAAAAGTATTAAATAAATAAGAAAGTGAAGAAAAAAAGGTTCAACTAAAACAAAAGGTAAGAACTATGGAAATCTTACAAGAATTTGAGCACACTCAAAGAAATAATTTATTCCAGGTTGATATTTTCTGTTATCCAAGTATTGTGCTTTTTCATCAACATAATTCAAGACAACAGTAGCATAGTGGTTGCGTAACCAAAACAGAATGAAGATCTGCATAATTAAATGGAAATATTGTTAATAATACGTACTATGACTTTTGAATATGAGAACTTTCACTAATGGAGGAAAGTATCACTGTTATTCCAAAAAAGTATCACTGTTATTCCAAAAAAGTATCACTGTTATACCAAAAAACTATCATTGTTTAGTCAAAATAGTATCACTGTTATGCGAAAAGGTATCAATGTTCTACATAAAATATATAAAAGGTATGAAAATATTACCATTTCAGCAGTATCTGAAGTATCCAAGTTAATAGATAGCCATTTCTTCCAATTTTCACGAATTACACCAAAATTCTCTTCAATATCACCAACTCTATTAATCAAGTTTAATAAATGAGTCTACAAAAGAAGATCATTGTTAGCATATAAATGTATGATATAACATAAAAATAAGATAATAGAAAAAACTTACACAATGCTCCATATTGAAGATAAAACGACTTCGTTTACCCTTAACGGAGTGATCATTATTGATCATCAAACTCCATGCCTCAATGAATTCATTGCCTATCCAAAAACTTGGACGCATTATCAAAATTTCTGCCTTTCCAACAAAGTTCGTTGACCCACAATTGAAAATGCAATCACCGACAAGAAAAGAAAAATTAATGAAAGTTTAAGAAGTAACAATGTTGGTAAAATGAAATGAGACTATTAGTAAAAGGTCATAATAACTTACATCTTATCAAGACTTTCATGGTCGCAAAAAACAATAATCTGCAATCTCTTTATGAGTTTGAAGCATTTTCTTAAAAGTCTTTTTATCGTAACTCATAGGATTTGAAGCATAACCAATCTCCTCAGTGATTTTCCAGAATTCAGTGGAAAAAATTTCATCATTTTTTTTCGATTAGTGTCCAACCAAATTCACAGCATTGGTCAACTCTTCATTAGGGACAACCTCATCCTCATCACCCTTCTCACCTATTCCAACACACTCTTCATCGGTACTAATAACATCATCAATTTTCAGATCCAAATTATCCAATCCATAATCAACAAAATTTACACATTCAGGAGAAAACAACTTAAAGTTTGGCATTGCAGCAGCCAACTCTCTAGTCAAAAGAAAGGTGTCAACCAATCTATGAATAACTTGATCCAATTTATCATCCATGAAATAATGAGTATCACTTATTTCAGGAGATTGAGTTGAGGGTTCTTTTGTTAGTGTTAGTGTCCTAGAGACAATCATTTGTAAGGACATAATACTCGATGATATTCAGTTTGATTTAATATTATTGTTCATATAATATTAATATTTGGCAATACACTTGTTTGAATATTATGTTTGGTTGTTTGCATTTATTCTTATTTGTGTTCCCATGAGTCATTGATGTCATTGAGGTTATGAGAACTCAGATTACTTAAGCATGATTCTCAAATAGCCCCGATCAAGGATCATCAAGAATGAGATATTGATGATGCAATTGAGATTGATGTGCGATCTGCATCATACTCTTAGAGAGTGTACAGAGATCTCACTTACTACGAGATACTAGGTACCTCATGATGGATGCACAGTTACCTTAGAGGGTATTGGTATACCTATCCGAGAAACGGCTTGATGTAGTTCCACTATATGTGTCTACAGGTGTCTCGGTTAGTGGGAGCGATGTGATACTCCTTTGACTTGAGGTCAATACGCACGACATGTATTTCGTGATGAACTTTGACCATGACTGGCGCTTGCACCCTTCCATGGGTAGATATGATTTGGATTGGGTTCATCACGAAATGCATGTGCGTGGTAGTTGAGCCAAGAAAAGGATTCATTCCTCAATGTGGATTTAGAGAGAATACTCATTTTCTCATCATAATTGGATCTAAGTCATCGGCCGATGCATGCCAACTTAGACTTTGTGGCTAAGTATGACATAAGTGATCAATTAGTGATTTGAGATATATGATTAAGTTATTTGAATAGACACTTCATCATGTTCAAGATTTAATCGAGTATTCGCGAATGAAAGGAAGTTATCGCAATAGCCCATGTTTCAGTTACAGGTAGTTGCACATTTCCTCGCAACGTAACTCATATATTGAGAATGTCTGATTTATTTTCTAGGGTTCAATTACGACTGTTAGTTTGACTAATCTCTCGATATATGAGGGCCTATGGGTCACAAAACAAGTAACATTTGTTTACTTATTATAGTTGGTTGATTAAATATTATATTGGATATTAATATTTAATTTATGGAGAATATAATAATAATTATTTTTAGAATGAATTATTATTTGTAGGATTTGATATATATGGAAATCGAATCCAGTAGAGATTTGATATACATGGAAATCAAATCCGTAGAGATTTATGTATAAGGGAATTAAATCTATGAGATTTAATTTACAAGATTAGGGATTTTATTTCCTAATCAGGTTAGCTTAAGATTTAAGTTGGGTCTCCCCTATATAAATGAGTTCTTGGAAATTCATAACACAAGACTTCATATTTTCTCCATAAAGTCTCTAAGTTAAAATTTTCCTAGCAAATTCATCTCGGGGATTCAACGCTGGCAAATCTGTGCAAATTGGTAAACAACTGTTACGTGGATACCGTAGTTGAGAAATCTGTGTATGAATCGCTGTAAGAATTATGTTTACGTATACCCGTTATTTGATTATGTAATTACATGTTCGCTGTTGGTGAACTGTTTAATTCCGCTGCGCATATTTTACGTGTTTATGTGTCTCGATATTCCAACATCTTTATCTTTCATGGTCTTATTTGCTGCACTAATCTCCATTAGTCTTGAAAGATATTTATCAGTGATTTCAGTAATCTCTCTCTTAAGAGATACAAACAACTCCTTCACTTCCTGCAAAAAATATAGCATGTCTCATTACAGTATATATAATAAATGTAATGTAGACTAACTATCACTGTTGTATACAAGAAAACTATCATTGTTGTTCAGGAAAAACTTTCACTGCTACACAAAAAAAGTATCACTATTGTTCAAAATAAATCTCATTGTTGTTCATAATAGCTTTCACTGTAAAGCCAAAAAAGTATCACTGTTGTATACAACATTACTATCACTGTTGTTCAAGAAAAACTTTCACTGCTACACAAAAATAGTATCACTGTTGTTCAAAATAACTCTCATTGTTGTTCATAATAACTTTAACTGGTAAGCCAAAAAAGTATCACTATTGTATACAAGAAAATTATCACCGTTGTTCAAGAAAAACTTTCACTACTACACAAAAAAAGTATCACTATTGTTCAAAATAATTCTCAGTGTTGTTCATAATAACTTTCACTGTAAAGCCAAAAAAGTATCACTGTTGTACACAAGAAAACTATCACTGTTGTTCAAGAAAAACTTTCACTGCTACACAAAAAATTATCACTGTTGTTCAAAATAACTCTCACTGTTGTTCATAATAACTTTCATTGTAAAGCTAAAAAAGTATCATTGTTGTATACAAGAAAACTATTACTATTGTTCAAGAAAAACTTTCACTGCTACACAAAAAAAATACCACTATTGTTCTAAATAACTCTCATTGTTTTTCATAATAAATTTCACTGGTAAGCCAAAAAAATATCACTGTTATGAAGAGAGACTACCACTATATATAATGCATAAATAAACTGAAAAATTACCTGAGTAACAGATCCTTCAACAACTGTTTCTTCAGCCTCGATGTCTTCATTGACGTCCTTCTTCCCTCCATCAGCATCCTTCTTACCTTCATCAACATTCTTCTTCCCTCCATCGACATCCTTCTTCCCTCCATCATCTTCAAGAATTTTATCATTCAAACAGAGAGGATGTACAATCAATTCTCCATTGCCGTATGATCCAGCTTCAAATTCTTGATCACATCTCATAGCAATACTCTTATCGTTCCAATGTTGAATTAATGGAAGAGTAGATGGTTGAACAACACCCCGCCATTTCAGTCTATGAAAATACACAATTTGTAGCAATAAAATGCAACCAGTAAGACTCTTTTGGTTACCATTTTTTTGTACAATTTAATAGCGTCACAAAGCTTCTCCAAAACAAACGAACACCAATCCATCTTTGGTATCATATCCACCTCCTCACAAGACTTGAGGTACATGTTTGTAATCAAGTGGTTGGATGTAGGAGCCAAGAAGGATGAGAGTGCAAAGTAGACAAAAATTCTTTTGCAATCATCACCACTGTCAGCTAATTTATGCACTGTAGCCTTTGATAAGCACTTAACGGGAGCACCAGTCTGAATTCCACACTTTCCGAAAAATGGAGGAAGAGGACCGTCATGTTGCCTTGAATACTTCATTACTGGAGTACCTTTATTTCTAGGAAGCTTAAAAACTGCAAACACATCATTTGCTGTGATTGCAAAGCTACGATGATCATCAATTTTAAGCATTCGACTGGTACCATTGAAGTTATTCACCAACCAGTTTAGCATATTTTGGTTGGACTTAGAGCACCTAGTAATATCAAGGGATAGAAGGTCACCAAACCCAATGCTCCTCACATCATGTTTTTGTTTTTCTGTAAGTTTGTTGATCAACTTACAGAGACTCATAGGCCTACTCTGGAAATTAATATCACTGCACAAAAAAGAAAAAACTACAATCATTCAATAAAACTATCACGGTTATGTTATAAAAGTATCATTGTTATGTTATAAAAGTATCACTGTTATACTATAAAACTATCACTGTAATACTACGAAACTATCATTGTTTTAGTATAAAACTATCACTGTTATATATTAAAACTATCACGGTTATGATATAAAATTATCACTGTAATTTAAATAAACATTATCACCACCATTTACCTGGTAGATTTGGCCTTTGTAACTTTGTTTCGATCAGTTTGAGGAACTACTTTTCTTCTCAACAGTTTTGATCATTGCATTATCCATATTGTTGTTTGTAGGATGGACACATAACACTCCTTCCTTCAAATACTTAATAATCGGAGTATTAAGTTCATCATATCGGTCATGTGATTTTTTTTTAGATGATGGTCAAGCACATTGTTTTGACCTCATTTCTGTTACAAACGAAATTCAAGAAGATAAGTATTGGGAACAAGAGCAAGGGAATCGAACAGTAAATGAAAGACAAACAATGTTCCTAACAATAAGTAAAATAGAAATTGCAAAAACACAAAGATAAATGCCCATTTTAACTTGTAAGCTGTGTATTTTAAATCATTTTCATTTCTATCCTAGTTGTTCTTCAATACAGAAATGATTCTATAGAAACGAATCAATTAACGGTATCCTTAGTTTAAAAAATTCACCAAAGGTCCATATCAAAACCTTCAACCTTCATCTTAATCAATTATGGAAAAGAAGAAGGTCAAGTTAGATAAAGTGTAGGTTGTTGGGAGATGAATTTAATAAAGAAGTTTTGATTAGATCCCAAAAACCCCTGAGTATGACATGTATCAGGACATCTTGATAGTATAGGATCAGGATCAGGATCAGGTTTCAATAGATACTAGGGATCAGGATTATCTGCACCATGTATAGTCAGCTGATATAGATCAGGGAATTTTAGAATACTGAAGACTCAGAAGACTCTGAAGAATCACAAGTATACTAAAGACTCAGA
Organism: Stenogyne calaminthoides; assembly: GCA_037126765.1. Lineage (NCBI taxonomy): Eukaryota > Viridiplantae > Streptophyta > Magnoliopsida > Lamiales > Lamiaceae > Stenogyne > Stenogyne calaminthoides. The sequence goes on from JBBCBC010000025.1 coordinate 17,651,460, forward strand.
AGACTCAAGAAGGCGAAGTCCACGAAGACTCGAGAAACCGATCGAGTAAGCTCGGGGAATATCACGAAGACCCAGAAGATCTCAAGAAATTTGTTTGTGTACTGAACAAAAAGGACCTTGAACCACTATCTTAATAAAATAGTGTTATGTTCATTCCTAGTACAAACAAACAGAATGTTAGACATTTGTGGACATTAAGGAACATATCAGTTCAACAAGTCAACCTAAAAGAGTCATTTTGTTTGTCTATGTTCAAAGAAGGATTTCAACCAATAAGGGGGCAACAACAATGTACTTTACTGACACAGAAAGCGACATCTCACTGAAGAAATGTCAGGACTGATATCTTCCAGTTCACAGAAGTTGATGATTGGCTACATAGCTGCATATTTCCTAAAACATGCGAGGGAGTGTTCAAACCCTAAAAATAGTCGTTCATCAATAAGCAGAAGAGGAAACTCTTGAGGCTATCTCTTCCAACGGATAGTTTTTCAAAGAGTAACCATTGGAGAAGTTGCCTATAAATACTAGTGACCTTCACCATTGAAAGGTTACGGGAAATTTCAAGCAACTCAAGAGCTCATTCGTATTCTTGCAAATTGAAGCACTCGAAAAACCTAGAATTTCCCAAGTGTTTCACATTGGAGAGAGCTCATTCACTAAGCCTAGATTTGATAGAAATATCCAAAGCTTAGTAGAGATATCCTAGCATTTGCACTTGTGCTTATTGTAAAGGATATCTCACCTTAGTTGGAAACCAACCCAAACCCAAACCCTTTGATAAGGTAGTTTGAGTGTGTGTGATTTGTTGGTGAGTTAGAGTTGTAAAGAGTGAGTAAGCTGCAGGTTAGTCATCCAGAAAACTCTAGAGGAGAAGTTAGTAAGCTACTTGTGGTAGTCTGAAAACTTGTGTGTGTTTGAGTTAGTAAGCTGCAGTGAGTCAGCCAGAAAACTCAAGGTAGAAAAGTAAGTAAGCTACAGTGAGTTAGCCTGGAAGCTTTAGGAAGTGGTTAATGAAATTTCTCGAAGATCAAAGAGAGTGGACGTAGGAGCTTGAGTCTCTGAACCACTATAATTGTTGTGTTGTTTGCTTTATGTACTGCATTTTATCTGTTGCATGTTTTTCACTGAAAGCATATTTCACTGATACTCAGTTGGAAACAATCCACTGAATGTGCATTAACTAATTCACAACCCTAAACCACTATTTTACTAAGGAAGAGATTTTTAGCAAACTAAAACGAGTATAAACTTAGGGCCAACCATTCCGCACTCTTGATTAGCTAGAACAGATAGTTACCAAACTGAACTAACTCTCTATCGAGTATTCAAGAAGATAATTATCGATCCAAGCTTCTCGGGATCTCCGATAAAAACTCAGATCGGTTGGGCTAATCTGAAAATTCTTGAAAATTTCGCTTTCGGGATCACATCTCGATGAGACTTTCACTCAGGGCGATTTGTGTTTCTCAGGGCAAAATTCTCAGGACAACCTAACCCATCTGATCTCAGTGAAGAAAAAGTTTTAAAAATCACTGAACACATGTATTCCCCCCCCATACACGTGTGAGACTCGTTTGCAAAGGGACCAACAAGTGGTATCAGAGCAGTGGTTCATTTTTTACCACTTGCTTTGGTAGCCATAGTTTATTTGCTGAAAGACTATGGTGGTCTACTGAATAGATCGTATTGCTGATATCTTACAAGGATCATTCATCATGCCTTCTAAGAAACTTCCTATGTTCTCTGTTGAGAGCTTTGACCTAAGGAGACTGAGAATGCAGGCTCATCTGTATTCCAAACATGAGAGAATGTGGAGAGTGGTTTCTGAAGGACCATTCAAATATACTGTTGTGAATCCCAGAATTACTGATACTGAGAGGAATGATCTCAGAGATGAATTTCCAAAACCTGATGATCAACTTACTCCTGATGAGAGAAAGTTAGTCAATTTGGACTACATTGCTAAAGATACTCTATATGGCACTATTGATGATGGTGTTATGGGGATGATTTCTCACTGTGAAACTGCAAAAGAAATATGGGACACACTTGCTATCATGTGTCAAGGCACAGATCATATTAAAGAGAACAAACTTTATGTTGCTATTGGAAAGTTTGATAGCTTTGAAATGGAAGATGGTGAATCCATTGACAAACTGGAAGTCAGATTCACTAGCATTATGAATGATCTGAATGCTCTTGGGAAAAGATACCCACAGAGAGAAGTGGCACTGAAAATTCTTAGAGGATTGTCTAAGAAATGGGATATACATGTTGTGGTGATTGAAAACACCAAAAATATTAATTCCATGCCATACCAACAAGTTTTCTCTGAACTGAAAGCTTATGAGTTTGTGATTGACAAGAAAACTAAGAAATCTGATAGCAAAGATGATTCTTCATCTAGCAAAAATGTGGCCTTTAAAGCCAAAGAGAAATCCTGTAAATCTAGAGAGTCTGAGAACTCACTTGCCCAAAATCAGGATGAGCAAAAGGATAAACTAGTACTGATGGCAAGAAGGTTTGAAAGACTCAATAGCCGATATGGAAAATATAAGAAATATTACAAAAACCACAGGTACAAGAACAGGAATAACTCAGAGGCTGAGGACAAATCCACTGAGAAAAGGAAGGACCACAAAGTTGAGGGTTCCTTATCCAGAATGAAGGACTCCAAGACCAAGGAGGAAAGTGATCAGGATGATGATACCAACAGATGCTACAACTGTCAGAAGAAAGGTCACTTCCAATATGACTGACCTGAGATGAGTGTTAAAGAAAGAAAGGAGAGACGAGCAAAGAGAGACAGAAAGATCTCCAGCAAGAAGGTTATGATTGGTGAAGAAGAAGAAGAAGAACAATTTGAAGAAGGATCTAGTTCTTCAGATGAGATATTCTCAGATAGTGACAGTGATGATATCTGCGTTGTTGCTATGGAGGAGGTAAATTCTTCTATCTCTGTTGTTGCTCCTACACAAGCACATGAGTTCTAAAGTTCAACTGTAACCAGTAACTTTGACCTGATGGATTCTTTTGAGAATCTTATGAAGGACTATTCTGTGTTACAAGAACTACTCACAGAAACTCAAGAGCAGAAAAAGAGAAGGTGATAGAAATCCTGAATTGATAGAAATTCTGAAGTGGAAAGACTCTAAAAATGCTGAGATCACTTCTCAATTGATGGGAACTACTGATGAACTAGATGTTCTGAAAGTACAACTCTCAGAAAAAGAGAATGTGATAGAAATCCTGAATGGAAAATTAGAGAAATCCACTGAGGAGATTCAGCTTATCAGAACTGAGTTCAATGACCTCTTTGATAAGCATGAGACTCTAAAGAAAAGTGAGGATAGTGCGCAGAGAAAGTTAGCTCTATTGAATTTTGCATCTAAAGTAATAGATGAAATTCAGAGTTATCAAAGACCTGCAACTATAAAGGCTGGATTGGGATATAATCCAGGGGGAACCTCACAGAGTCTTCTGAATGCTGCTTCTAGTAGAAATAAGACTGTCTTTGTTAAACCAGTGGCTTGTACTAATCTTCTCACTGAAGAACAGCCCATAGTTTTAGACAAGGGTAAATGACCTATGGTTTCAGAAAAACTGAAGGTTCAGGGAAGAAAGCCCAAACCTCAGGAAAAGGCTAGAAAACTTGAACACTCAGTAGGAAATTTTCAGGCCAGTACTTCAAAGCCTCGGGCCAAGAATACCAACCTGAAGAAATCTGCACTGAACCATCAGAGGAATTTTCAAAAGAGAAACACTCAGCAGAGATATTCTCAACTGAAAAGACCAAGTCCTCAGATTACTGAAAGACCGCAATTTCAGTACAGGCAACCTAAACCCCACTTGTCTAAGGGTAAAGGTTTCCTGAACCCAAGTCAGCAGAGACAGAGACCAGCTGCACCAAAGCTAAGGCATTTGAACAAAAGGCCTGAACCTAGGAAGAACTCTAAGGCTCATGTTCATGCTAAGGCTGGCACTCATACACAGGGTACTGCCAAGGCACGTAGGGTGGTGAATGTGTATGTAGATGTTTATGGGAGACAAATCAGCCACTCTAAAGTAATTAGAGTTATCAGGCAGATTTGGGTTCCAAAAGGTACAGCTAACCTAGTAGGACCCTACACCAAATGGGTACCTAAGGCCAGATCTGTTTTTCAGGTGAAGGAAAAGGGCACTGAGCTGAATGAAGACAACATAGCCTTGGTGAGTGGAAATGAATTGGCACCTGCTGCATGGTATCTGGACAGTGGATTTTCAAGACATATGACAGGATATAAGCAATTACTCACTGACTATGTTGAGCAAAAAGGCCCTCAGATTACATTTTGAGACAACTCCAAAGGACAGACTGAAGGATATGGAACTCTTGAAGTTGATTCTGTTCATATCCATGGTGTTTCATATGTGTCTGTTTTAAAGCATAATTTGCCTTCTATCATCCAATTTTGTGATAAAGGATTCAGTGTTGAGTTCTCAAAGAACTTATGTTATGTGAAAGACAATACTTCACAACAAATATTACTGACTGGTACTAGAAAAGGAAATGTGTATTTTGCTGATTGGAAATTATCTGCTAAAGATACATGTTTGGTTGCAAAAAGTTCTACTGATACCAGTTGGTTGTGGCACAAAAGGCTGAATCAGTTAAACTTCAAAACCCTGAACAAACTTGCAAGATTAGAACTTGTGAGGGGGTTACCAAATGAAGTATTCAGTAAAGACCATGTGTGTGATGTTTGTCAGAAAGGAAAACAAATCAGAGCATCATTCAAAAGCAAAGTAGAAGTTTCTACTGACAGAATATTACAACTGTTACATATGGATCTTTTTGGTCCAGTGACACCTGTGAGTACTAATGGCAGGAAATATACACTTGTGGTAGTTGATGACAACTCTAGATACACATGGGTCATATTCTTACTCAGTAAGAAAGAGACTCACACAAAACTGCCTGAACTACTGAAAAGACTCAGCACTGAAAAGAATCTGAATGTGGTCAAAATCATATCAGATAAAGGAACTAAATTTATCAACCATATTATATTTGATTATTGTGCAACAAATGGAATAGCTCATGAAACATCAGCTGTAAGGACCCCACAACAGAATGGTGTTGCTGAAAGAAGAAATAGGACTCTGAAAGAAGCTGCAAGAACAATGATTGTTGAAGCTGATATTCCTAAGAGATTTTGGGTTGAAGCTATCAACACTGCATGCTACTCTCAGAACAGATCCATATTGACCAAGAATCAAGGAAAAACTCCTTATGAGCTGTGGAATGAAAGGAAGCCTCTTGTTTCTTTATTTCGTGTGTTTGGTTGCAAGTGTTTCATACACAATAATGCTAAAGATCAGTTGAAAACCTTTGATAGCAAACCTGATGAAGGAATATTCTTAGGATATTCTGAAGTCAGTAAAGCCTTCAGAGTTTACAACTGTAGGACTCTTATTGTGGAAGAAACACCTCATGTTGTTTTTGATGAATCTACTTGTGTTCAGAAGAAACAGGAACATGACTCAGGAGAACTGACCAAGAGAATCACCAGACTTAGCCTAAAAAAGAATGATAAAACATCCTCTGAACCTGAAAAGAAGAAGTCAGTCATTTTCTACGAATGAAGTGAATCAGACTCAGACAAAGAAGTTCAGGATGGAAATACTCAGAATGGTGAGACTCAGGATGGAAATTCTCCACTGAAGAAAAGCCAACACACTGAAGCTGACCAATCTGAACATACACCAGTTCAGACTCAGGTATGTAATGCCGATGAAGATGTGGTCACAGCTGAGGTAAACTCTGAATCTATCAACCAAGGGAGAACAAATGTCTCTGACAATGTTCTGAATGGAATTTCCCCTGAGGAAGATGATTCACTCTCTCCTTTTCTGTTGTTCCCTGAATTTGATGAATTACCTGAACCTAACATTTATGATATTGAGGATACTACTGAAGGGGGAACATCCAGGAGAAAATGGTTGGATAGTCATCCTACAAGTCAGATTGTGGGTAATCTATCAGAAGGAGTTAAAACAAGAAGGTTCCATGGAGAAAGTGCTTTGTTCTGCTGCTTCCTATCTAAAAAAGAACCTACTGAGATTGACGAAGCTCTTCAAGATTCTTTCAGGATTACTGCTATGCAAGAAGAGCTGAATCAGTTCACAAGAAATGAAGTTTGGGAGCTAGTGGACAGACCTAAGAGGCACAATGTGATTGGAACTAAGTGTGTGTAGGTCCTGAACGGGTTTCGTGAGGGCAAAAGTCTAGAGGGGAGGGGTGGATAGACTTCTGAATTTTTTTTCATGCAGATCAGGTGTGATTGCAGTTTGCCTGATCAGAGTGCAAGTGAATCAGTTTGGATTGATATCCAACTTACTGATCGCCTGAGGGCAGATCATTTCGGTGTCTATCAGTTTAACTTATTATGCGGAAGCTAGTTTATACCCGTGTGAAAAACCAGTTTATAACAAATCAGATTCCGAAGCTGTTTTCAATCAGATGACTATGGAGTCAATCTGATCAGATCAGTAGCTTGGTGCTAACTGATCCTAACTCAGAATATATATGCAGATTTAATCAAGTTGTGTGCAATAGTGTAAAGCAGTTAATCAATCAGGTAAATGCACACAAGATTTATAGTGGTTCGGACAACCAGTCCTACGTCCACTCTTCCCTATCACAAGGGGCACCAACTTAACCAACTTAATCAACTGGACTTAGATTATTGTGTTAGTCCAACACACTACACCAACAGATATTTATAGAGTTCTCACTCAACCGATCCCAGAAATCAGAACTAGAAACCTTAGTCTGAAATCTTGCTAAACAAACTTAACCTAACTTTGAGTTTTGGGTAAGATTCGTTGTTTGTTCCAACTTTGAAATCTATCCTAGTAGTTAAGTAGCCTAGCAGCTAGAGGATAAGATTTCTGTGCTAAGAACTATGAGATGAACACTTAGAAAAATAATCTTCAAGGTTGTGTTCTTCGTTCGGAAATTTGGCTATAGTATGAGCTTCTTGATAATTTCCGTCTTGTTTACTCTGAAGAGTAATCCCATATTTATAGACCTCGAAATCAAAGAGCCGTTGGAGAGCAATTTGAATTTCTGGCTATATTTGGTAGATTTGCAAGATTGATTTGACGTGCTCAGGGGCGGCATGGCCGAAAGCGTGAATAGTGTCTTTTGTAGCCGTTTTGGCTTTGCAGCGCCGAATCCCGCAGTGTCAGCCTTTTTGCGTACGTGTCGCTCTCTCATTGGTTTCACAAGTACAACACTTCAGCGTTTGTTCTACCAACTAAAGTTTGACATTCTTCTTGTCGAAGATTCGTATGATCTGGTGTAACATTTAGTTAACACCAGGAGTGAGCTGACCTAATCATATAACTGATCAGTCTACCAAGTAGAGTCTTCTAATGCCGGTTGTCTTAGCACAACTTGCAGACTGGGGTGATGTAGGTCTTCTGGTCTTCTTGAGTCATCTGATCTTAAGGTCTTCTAACTTGAGCTTTATGTCTTCACCTGATCATCTGACTTCTTCCTGTCTTCTGACTTGTTTAGTCTTCTGATCATCTGACCTTATCTGGTCATCTGATAATTTGACCTGACCTATACATATTGAGTTCCCCCTCAATATGTGACCTATCTTTTACATCAGTTATCTATACATTTCAGCTGGTCATCTTAATCTGATTCTAAATCATCAGTCAGCTAACAGATCTGACTGGTCCTATTACAACCTGTTTTGGAACTTCCATCAAAACTTAATACAAATTTCCCAACAATTTCGCCCTTTTTGATGGAACCAAAACACTTAATCAGAAAAACAGATAACATAAATAGAAATACAGATAATGTAAAACAGTGCACACTTCAGAAGACAATGAGATGTTGTCTTAGAATCAGAAAGATAGAACATTTTATTCAGATAGGTGTGAGCATTACAGATTACATAAAATGTATCATCTGATTCCAAGTTGTCTTCTTCAGGAGTATTTGAACTTTTGAAGTTCTTTGGGAATACCAAACATCTTGTACATCCTTTGCATCAGCTTGTCAAGATCTTCTCTTCTGTGAATCCCTCCTTTATCAGCAAATCCATAGTAAGCATCCTTGAATTTGAGAGTATGGAGCTTGTTATCTGGACGCATAGGTGGAAGAAGTTGTTCGAAGGGAGGAGCTTCAGGTATCAATGTCATGATCTTCTCTTCCTTCATCACAATCTGGTAGAAGTCTGGGTACTTCGTTTCTAACCAGTTCCGTAATTCATCATCATTTTCAGTCTGGTCTTGATGAATCGGAATTATCTACAAGATGTACACGTCACACAACCATTCTGCTCTGATTTGATCCCATTCTGGAAGCAGATCTAGCCGGGCACAGAGGATGTCTTTAACTGGTGCCGGAAAGGCTTTCTCTTCCCAAGCAATATCCTCTGCTGCAATTTCCTGCTTTCTCTTCCATCGAATGTATGCGATGTTTAGTCCTTTAGCTTCTGCCAACTTCTGCTTCTTAATGGCAGCTTCTCTTACTCTCAGTCTGTTTTGCTCTTGAATTTGTTCAGGAGACATCTGGCTCTTGGTAGAGGATATTTGCCCTTGTCTCTGAATTTCAGCAGTAGATTTCGTCATCTTGCCCTTACCTTTCTTTCTCTTTAGACTCTGCTCAGGTTCATCTTCTTCTGCAAGTTTCTTCGCAAGTTCAAGGCTCTTGGCGTGATCATCAGAATCCATCCTTTGTTGTACAGAAGAAGAGAAGTCTTCAATCTTATCCACTTTGGCAGTAACATCAGAAAGAGCAATCTTCTGCTCAGTGATCTCCTTCCTTTGATCCTTGAGCTCTTTGCTATGTTGCTCCACAATCTCTTTTAGTTTAGCAACATCAGGTGGAGTAAAAAGATCAGTAGATAGAATGGCTTCAGGCAAGTCAGATACAGTGGCTTCTGGTAAAGACGCAATGGTTACCATCTGTATCTGTTTTTCTTCTTTCTCTTGTCCTTCCTCCTTTTTGGTTTCATCAAAAAATTTGGACAGCCTGTGATTCAGAGCACTAAACTGCCTTGTTATCTCCTCCCTGAGTTCCTCAACAGCAAGAGGAGTGATCTGAGTAGTTGTAGAAGGTGCGGGGGCCAGAAATCTTCTAAGAGCAAATTCAATATCCTTCCTGGCACGTTCTGTAGAAGCCACAAAATGCTTCCAACCCATATCCATGTGAGTGTCAGTCTTCTCCAGGGATGCCCAGACACTTTCCAGTAGAATCTGTGTTTCACTAAGCATGTCCGTCTGAATTTTGAGTTTATCAGACTAGAGAGTGAGCTTCTCAGGAAGAGGGTTAACCAGTTGCATCACATCAGAAAGGATGGCATTATGCATCTGTGTGAGCTTCTCAACTGTGAGCTTCCGTTCTCTGTCAACCAGATTCGTTTGCTCTTCTTCAAAACGCTTCATCAGATCTGATGTGAGAGCTGTGAATTTCTCTTCAATGGCAGCCTTTACCCCATCCTGAATTTTCTCGGAACTAAGATCTAGGGTATCGGAGCTCAGCATAGCAGTCTGGTCAGATGTTGATGCCTTGCCAAGCTGGGTCTCATCTGCAGCACCCACTCTTGGTTCATCGGCAGCTTGTCTGATAGAATGATTGATACGTTGTGCATGAAAGAGCACTTGGAGGATAAGTACTCTTCATTCCTCTCGTTCAGATCGAACTTCCCTGAGTCTTTCCGCAGTCTTGACTTGAACATACCCAACCAATCCATATCAGATGTTTTCTTGATGATTGCAGTCATGACACTGATCTTATAAGAGGTGACAGCATCAAGACTATAGGTTGAGCACAGAATCACCTTCTGCACAATCTCAAAGAGAATGTGATATTTCCTCTTCAGGTAAGGAGCTTTGACATTCAGTGTATGATCCTTATTTGCTGGCCTCAACAGCTCGGCTTCAAGAAAATCCTTCTCTCCTACATCAGTTGTGAAGGTTTCTGGGTTGATGCTTCCTCGAGTGAGACCAAAGATTCTCTGAAGATCATCATTCGTGATTCTTACTTCCAATCCTCCAACGGAAGAAATCAAATCAGCATCAATATCCTCGTCCTTCTGTAGGTTATATAAAAACTCTAGGGCTTCATGAGTGTGGACTGTGTTTTGATGTCTGTAGCAGTATTGTTCAAGACCACACGCTCGCAGGCACTCCAGAATTTCCAACGATTCAGGATCTGAGGTGACATAAAATACCACATATTTCTCATCAATGATATCCTTCTTCATTGATGCGAAATTGCAGATCTTTTTGCCTTGGCCCTTTCGTGCAATAAGATGTGCTATTTCTGTATGATATGCAAACTGATATTAGTTTGAGTAAACTATTTCAATAAACTCAGTCAAACGAACAATCTAAGCATGAATTAAGTAAATAAGCATATAGATCAGTGCATATAACAGATATAAATTACAGACACACAGCAGCACGATTTGTAAACCTAATAACCACTATGAGTGAATTTATGCAGTACTTAAAAGAAAATTACCAGATATTGATTTGTAGGTTTGAATAAACGTGAAAATAGAATCAATCGATTTTGGAAAATAATTTCTAAAGATTTTGAGATTTTGATCTTTTAAGAAACTCATAAGAAGAAGGAGTGGAAAGAGGTTTTCAGAGAAAGATTTGGGTTTATATTATGCGAGGGAAACCTCTTTGCACAACTTCCCATAAGTACTCAAGTGTCCGTGTTTTGAAATCAATGGTTGAGATTAGTCGGCCGTAAAGTGTTTTAATCGCACGGTTGAGAAAAGTAGTCTTCTCGTATTTTGGACGCAAAAACTCGCAATAAACCGCATTAAATACATATTCCCATATCCGCATTTAATGTTTTGCAGTGCATTCGTCACAAAGTTAAGAGAACAGTAGTAAAAGCCAATTTATTTAAATAAGACATATAAAATGATCAGAAAGAGATAAATAAGAAACGTATCTGACTGATTGATAATGTAATCAATCAGTTACCACTGTGATCTGGTCTGGTTGGCTTGATTACTGTTGACCTTACTGATGGTAGCCTATCCCTTAGCATTTCCCAACAATATTCCACTCATCTGATCAGATTCCTGTTTGATCCAATCTGATACTTATATGATCCTCTTATCTGATCAACTTATCTGATCAACTTATCTGATCCTCTTATCTGATCAACTTATCTGATCCACTTCAACATTCAGCAATTCAGTACTTCAGAACTCAGGATTTCAGATTTCTTGTTCAGGTCATTCTGATGTTCAGCTGTATTAAACTTCAGTCTTCTTCTATTCAGGCCACGTTTCCTAGGGATTTGTGCCATACTCCCGCCAATGCTTTTACTTCGGGGAGTCAAAAAGTCACCTCGATTCCCTAAGTCGGCGTGATGTGACAGTTTTCAATGATGGTGTGGATACTTTGTGATATCACACACCGTAAACTCATCCAACCATCATTCGCGTACTTCTTACGCGTTGTCCTGGCGGTGCTAATTTCTCTAAAAGGCCTTGAGAAATTAAATTTACACTTCTACCCCTGTTTTTCTTCTATAAATAGATCTGGGGTTTTATACACACAACATAAACCATTCACCTTCTTTATCTTTCCATTAGTTTATACTCCATGTTTTCCGGTGAACCCTTGTTTCCGGTGGAACTTTTGGCAAAAACCTTTTAACCCTTTTCAAATGATTTCAGCTTCTCAAATCAACCTTGTCCTTCCTTTATTACTGCTTTTGTCATCATCAAAGATTACACATACGATTATTGCCAAGCTTCTCTACCACCGAGGCGGCGGATCTGCTATCGCAAATGAGAATACACTTCTCATAACCGTATGCACCTTGTGTGCCTATCGAGATGACGAAATTAGTATCAACAGACTCAGTCTGATGCAAAACATGAGTTTGGTATGCGATCTTGATCAGACAATAGCTGATCATCGTATATCAAACTCAATATTTGCATGCGACACTTGTAGCCATGTGGTCTTTGCACCACATCTTTGGCACTTGTGTCCATTTAACAGCTGGAGAGCCCTATTGATTTTAGGGGCTCCTGGCTTAGAAATCCTTCAATACCGCTCTCGCTCCTCACTCCGAAGCTCTGAGGGTGGCTTTAGGATTATTTCAAAGCCTCTCACACCCCTTTTAGGGTTGGGGGGAAAATGGGAGCATCAGGCTCTAAAATCTTCAAAGCCTCTCTCCCACCCCCTCTAGGGTTAGGGTTTATGGTTTATGGTTTAAGGTTTATGTAATGACCTCTGGGTCCTTTTGTACTTGTAACTTGTAATGTAAATCTGACCTCCGGGTCTTTATCAATGAAAAGTTCTATTATTTCATTGTTGTGTGTTTTATGTTTCCTTATGCGATTGAAGTTTTAATCTTATGTAACTTGCTTGTTGAACATTAGCTTAATCGACTTACAAAGTATGAAACAACCAAACTGATCAGTTCCTTTAATATGATATGCCTTAATCTGATCAGTTCTGATCAGTTGAGGTACCTTCCTCAACTGACTCTTTCTATCTGGTCAGTCTCTTAATCAACTGGTCTTGGAGACTAGTCCACCAAACATTTCTGGTGCACTTTCTCCGAGATCCAGAAGCCCTAGCTCATTGCATAATTCTCTGAATCTGATCTCAGCTAGTGGCTTGGTTAAAATATCAGCTTTCTGTTTATCAGTATGGATCTTTTCCATTATGATATTCTTCTTTTCAACATGATCTCTTATAAAATAGTGTCTGACATCTACATGCTTGCATCTTGTATGTACACACAAATTAAACGAGGATTTGATCCTCGAGAATTTCAGTGATTGCAATAACACTATTATCACGACCGCATAATTTTGACTTAAACACAACTAAGCTGAATATAGAATACGTTAAGTAGCTACAATGTTATAATTCCAATGGAAAAAAATAAACCAAGGATTCTTAGATACTTAAGACTTGCGGTAAGGATTGGGAACAACAACTACTTGACCATATATTACTGATATATCCGGTAGTAGATCTAATGAAAGCACTATTGGGAATTCCGATTGTTTTTCACCTATAAGTTTGATCCTTTTGAAAACCACGAGATTTATTTAGGTTTACCTAAAACTTAGCCAATAAACATGTACAGGGTTTGAGGTTAACTTGACCTAACTTGTCGATTACGCAACCTCCATAATCGAAATCATTTTTTTTGAATGCCCACTAAGCTTGTTGGGAGATCTAGATTATCATCGATGGGTAAAATAAACCAAGGTTTATTGTCCCTTGAGATACTTAAGAATCTGGTCCCTTTGTAAACGAGTTCCATGGAATGTCTTCGTGGCTTTTTGCAATGGATTTGCACGAATCCTCGCACATACACCTGAAACGAGTCAAAAATGTTATATATGGTCCGCCTAGAAATCGGTATAGTAGAGATCTAATGAGAACCCTATATTCTTTCCGATTAGTTTTCGACCATTCTCATCTGGATCCATCTTGAAACCGGCCGCGGATTCAATTAGGAATTATTGGCTTTTCTGAAAAGTATGCTTTTTGAACTCAAACTAAAGAAAGCAATAAACTTCGTAGTGTTCATAGACTTTTGACGTTCATTCTCTTTGATGAATATTCCTTCGACTATACATTTTGTAGTTAACATTTTGAATACTCTAAAAACTTTAAACCCGTAACTTAAGATTAATTCAACATCCTCGACCCATCATGGACATCTATTAACTTCCCCCTTTTGTGATCCAAACTTATCTTTTTACAATTTATCTAAACTCGTGGTTTTTATTGGGTTTCACAAGATGATTTCATAAAGATGAAATAATGATGGTTTAACAACGAACCATGAGATATCTTTCCATCTTCTAATGCGAATAAGGTTATGTCCACTATTCCTTTAGTGAAACCATATCTTTATCAAATCAAGAGGTTGTTCAAAGCTCTCTTTAAATTAAAGACATCTTGGGAAATATCTGCGTGTATGCTTCAATACATGTAATAAGTTTGAGTTAATGAGTTTTAAAACTTTTTCTTCTTTTGAGCATAAATGATAAAGGTCTTCATTGATGATTTGGTCTTTGACAAAGTACTCTTGAAAAACTGAGTTGGAAATCAAAAGCAAAAAGGGTTAAAAACCTCGGATAAGATAGAAAAAAGCCGAGTTTGTTGAGATCTTAAGTTCTTGGATCGGATAACTAACCCTTGAACCCTCAAAGAGTAAGTTCGGTTTGGAAACTTTTCTTCATTTCCATGTCTGCACGGAATGGTTGAACATTTTACTTTTGTCTTTTTAAGACACCTTTTCTTTTGAAAACAATTATTTAGTGGAATAATTAACAACACTTTGTCTTATTCAATTATCTAACGCTTGAGAATGATTGGGCAATATCTATCTTCAATGAAAAGTATGGAGGACTTAAATCAATGCAAGATATTTTATTCCTTCCTTCAAAAGGTTAATCAACTTTGGAGAAATTATAGTGATTCGAAGAGGTTAGGAGATATTCTGATTTTGAATCTTCATTTGATCTTGAGCTTTACCTTCGAGTCTTCCTTGCGTCGACTTACATCATCTTTAGTAGAACATGTATTCTGTCTGACCGTGGTTCCCAACAATCGTTGAGCCTTGATAGGCGACTACCTTGTCAAGTCTGGTTCGGTTTCTTGAAAACTTCGACCCAAGGTTTCAAACTTGAAACCGACTACCTCGCTAAACTTCTTAAGTTCTTTGAATCAGAGCTTTTCATAAACTACAACGTACATTTTCTTACTCTTTTGAATACTCTTCTCCTGAACAATCAACTATCAAGAATTACTATTCATAAAGGGTTTTGGGGTTTCTTCATTGGTTTCAACTAGGATGAGATATGATTTACAATGAAATACAATGCAAAGGCTAGGATATTTGATAATCTTTATAGATATATCTGATGAGCTAGGCTTCTTATTACAAGCTCTCCAAACTTCATGTTTTAGTTTACATGGGAAATTATTTTCGGTTTTTCGGGTGCTTCAACTTCGAAAATAATAAGTTTCAAGCTCTTGAGTCAATCACCAAATTACAAATTTCTAAATCAAACCTTACAATTCAAAGAATTTAAATTAGAGACATCATTTATAGGCAAATATCAAAAATAAAAGACTGTAAAAAGATAATGAGATATTAGATAGCTAAATGATAGTTCTTCTTGATGATGATCTTTGAGTTATTTATTTAGGGATGAGCTTATCAAACATGTTTAAAAAGCAATAGCCTTTCATAAGAATAAGTCTTCACTTCTTGATGCGGAACTTCAATCTTCAAGGTTTGCTTTTTTCAATCACAGGCACTTCGAGTTTGAACATTAAAAAAGATGTTGTCGGGCATCTCTTTTTAACTTTTGTCTTTAGTTCTGTGAAGGCAATTTTGGCAAAGATATTGGTTTACAATTTCTTGTTGATAATAACAACACTTTGTCTTAGTTCCTTTTATCAAGTTTGAATGTTCCAGCAATATCAAGAAATAATGGACCTTTTTCATGAGGTTCAATCCTTTGAAAGATATTTAGGATAGAAGGTTGGTTTACCGAAATAGATTCTTCGTTTGACACTTTCTCCAGGGAACTCACATTCATAGTAGGTCTTGAAGGTAGTTTTGACCTCTCCCAACAATCTTAAATTTGATGATTCTTGATTTTACAACATGTCTTGAGTCTTCATCTACTTCTTACTCTATGTCTATTCTTGAATTCTCGATTTCACATAAAAGCTTTTTGAAAAACTTAAATTTCTTAATCTTTAATTTCTTGAGTTCATCTTCTTATTGATAAGAATTATCCAAAAGTTTTGATTCTCTTGTTCTAACATTTTTACTCTTGAGTCGTTGTTGGGAGATGAATTTTAATCTGATTTATGATTTTGGGTTTTAGAATCCCAAGATCGAAGTAGTTGACATCTTGACAATTTCCTTTTTTGAGAGTTAAAAACCTTCGGTTTGTAGAATTTTCGGGTTTGTTATCATTAAAAGGATTCTGGTTTTTATTTTCCCAACAATTTATAGTTAAGATAATTCTTAATCGATTTTTCCCCAGAGATCTTAAACAATTTAAATGTAGAATCTCTCAAAGGATTCATCGGTAAATTATAAATTTACAAAGATTCAAGACCCATATTGATGCAAAAACCACGAAGACATGGAAGGGCGAAGACACAAAGTAAAAAGACACTAAAAATAAAGATAATGAGATATTAGTTTTTGAGCATAAATAAGGTCTTTATGATGATCTTTGAATTTCCCAGGTAAATAATATATCTATATCAAAAGCAATTTTTCAAAAAGATTATTTTAGAAAGTTAGAACAATTTCCAAGACATTGAATCTCTCAAAAGGAATCATCTATCTTGTTGTTAAGGTTTCTAAAAAATTTTGTAACCAAAAAAACATTGAAATACCTTTTTTAAGACATCAAAAAGTCAAAAAGGAAAATTATTTCAGCAAAAATAAGATAATGAGATATTGAGCAATTTCTTGAAAAAAAAGATCTCGCATAACAAAATCAAATCTGAAGAGGCTACATGAAGGCTATTGATCTTTGTTAGGGAGTTTCAAACCCTAAATATTTCCTTCACACCACAAGAGGAACTCACGTTGAGGCTTCTCAAAAACGGATAGTTTTAGGATAGGTGTATAGGATAAATATTGGGTGACCCTCTACATTTAAGGTCGGAGTCTTAATCTTCCATTTGGATAAAGATAAAACCACTCGGTTCTCTTGATTTCTCAAGTCTTCAATATTGAATTTGATAGGCCTTTATACTACACTAAACATGATGAATTACCTCTTTTCTAGATATCCACCCTGCATTGAACTTTTTGAATATCTCATCCAGGAAGAATTTCCAAAATCCTTGTGACTCGAAGTGTTGTTTGTTGGTGAAAGTTTTAAAAGAGGCTTTAAACTTCAAGGGTAGTCTATGAAAGTGATTTGTGGACAAAGTTTTAGCTATAAAGATATTGATTTTGTGTTAGATCTAAAAACTTATGACATGTTCGAAGCTTTTGATCTTCATATGGAGATTAAAGTTTGAGAACTTTGGATGTTATCTTGCTTTAGGATAGAGATATATTCAAAACAAAAGATCTTGGATTTTGAGTGGTCTCTCAAGGACCATTCGGTCGAACTTATAAACTTTTTATCAAGTGAATCCTCAACAAAAGGAATAGGAAGATGAGAGAATTGATTCTAGAGCAGAATTTCTAAGTCCGATGACCAACCGACTCGAGGAGAGTAACCAAAAGTTAGTCAATCTAGACTACATTGCAAAAAAGACACACTATACAAAGACAATTGATGATGGTGTGATGGGAATGATCTCTCACCGTAATATCGCTAAAGAGATTTGGGATACACTAGTGAATCGAATAACTGAAGATTATGTGCCAAGCACGATCATATAAAGAAAACAAACTTTCAAAGGGCAATTGGAAAGTTTGAACTATTTTTTGAAATGGATGATGGTGAATCAATAGACAAACTGGAAGTCGATTCACTAAAGATCATGAATGATCTAAATGCACTTGGGAAAGAAATACCCACGAGAGAGAAGTTGCATTGAAAATTCTTAGAGGTCTATCTAAGAAATGGGATATTCATGCAAAGGGTGATTGAAAACACCAAGAATATTAACTCAATGCCTTACCAACAAGTTTTCTCGAAATGAAAAGCCTATGAATTTGTAATTGATAAGAAATCCAAAAAAGGTCGACAAAGAAAGATGATTCTTCATCGAGTAAGAATGTGGCCTTAAAAGCCAAAGATAAAACTTAGTAAAACTAGAGAGTTCGAGAACCCCCATGCCAAAAAATCGGGATGAGCTTGAGGAAAAGCTAGCAATTTGGTGGCAAGAAGGTTTGATAGACTCAATAGTAGATTTGGAAAATACAAAAGCTATTACAGAACCAAGTACCGAAGAAACCCGAGGACAGATCAACCGAAGAAGAAGAAAGACCGAAAAGTCAAAGGATCTTCATCCAAAAGAAAGGACTCCAAGTCCAAAGAAGGAAATGATCGGATGATGATGATGCCAGATGTTATAACTGCCGGAAGAAAGGTCACTTGCAAAAAAAGATGATTGTCCGTGATTTGAGTGCTAAGGAGAGAAGAGAAAGGCAAGCTATAAGAGACCGAAGTTCTCAAGCAAAAAAGGCCATGGTTGCGAAGAAGAAGAACACTCGAGGAGGAATCTAGCTCTTGGATGAGATATTCTTTGGGCGGTGAAAGTGATGACATCCTCGTCTGATGGCCATTGAGGAGGTAAACTCTTTTTTTCTCTGTTGTTGCTCCTACATTAGCACAAGAGTTTTCAAGTTCCACCGAAAGCGATCATATTTTGACTCGATGGATTCTTTTTCGAGAATCGATGAAGGACTATCTTTATTTTGCAAGGATCGCTAAATCAAACTCAAGAGCGAGAATAAGGAATCGAAAATTTGAAAATCTAAAATGGAAAGACTCTAGCAATATTGAAGTCACTTCTCAATTAATGGGAGCTCTTGATGAACTGGATGTTACGAAAGTACAACTCTCAAAGAAAGAGAAGTTGATAATGTCCCTAAGCGAAAAGCTAGAAAAATCCTTTCAAGAGATTCAAACTAATCGTAACTAAGTTCAATGACCTCTCGAGAAGCATAAAACTCTACAGAATTGTGAGGATAGTGCACGTAAGAAGTTAACTCTTTTGAATAATGCATATAATGTAATAGATGAAATTGAGTTACCAGAGATCGTGGACTATAAAATCTGGATTGGGATATATTCCGGGGGAACCTCACAAGGTCATCTAAATCTTTGCGTCAAGTAGCAAGAAGACTATCTTTTAAAAACCAATTGGCACCTACACTTCAAAATCAAGAAATGCCCAAGGTTGTAGACAAGGAAAAAGGACCTATGGTCTCAAAGAAACCGAATGATCGGGTTAGAAAGCCCAAACCTCGGTGAAGGCAAGAAAACCCGAAAGCGGTCGATTGAAAGTTTCGTGCAAGTACTTCAAAGCCTCAAAGCTAAGAATGCAAACTGAAAGGCTCCACATCGAACCATCAGAGGAATCCTCGGATGAGAAACACTCAGCAGAGACATTCTCAATCAAGAGACCAAGTCCTCAATTATCTTTGAAAGACCAGATTTTAGTACGCATAACCCGAACCTCACTTGCTTAAGGGTAAAGGTTATCTCGAACCCGAGTCATCAAAAAGATTTAGGTCGGTTGCACAAAAAGCCTAAGCATCTGAACAGAAGGCCTGAACCAAAGAAGAACTCTAAGGCACATGTTCATGCTAAAGCTAGCACACATATACAGAAAACTGCTAAGGCACCCAGAGTAGTGGATGTATATGTTGATGTTTATGGAAGACAAATTAGCCACTCTAAAGTGATTAGAGTTGTCAGGCAGATTTGGATTCTAAAAGGTACAGCTAACCTCGTAGGACCCTACACAAAATGGGTACCTAAGAATTGATCTGTTTTTCAGGAGGAAAACCAGGGCACTAAGCTGATGAAAGATCACATGGCACTGATGAGCAGAGATGAAAAAGCTCCTGATGTATGGTATCTTGACAGTGGATGCTCAAGACATATGACAGGATTCAAGAAGATGCTCAGTGACTATGTTGAACAAAGAGGCCCACAGATCACTTTTGGAGATAACTCCAAGGGATGATCAAGGATATGGAACTTTGGAAGTCGACTCAGTTCATATCCATGGTGTTTCATATGTATCTGGATTGAAGCATAACTTCCTGTCAATTAGCCAATTCTGTGATAAAGGTTTCAATGTTGAGTTCTTCAAGAACTTATGCTTTGTGAAAGATGATACATCACATAAAGTATTACTGACTGGTACAAGAAAAGGGAATGTGTATCTTACTGATTGGAGTTCAACTCCTAAAGATACATGTTTAATTGCTAAAAGTTCCACAGATACCAGTTGGTTATGGCATTAAAGAATGAATCACCTAAACTTCAAAACCCTGAACAAGCTTGCAAGATTAGCTCTTGTGAGAGGGTTGCCTAATGAAGTGTTCAGTAAGGAACACATTTTGATGTGATGCGCATGAAAAGGAAAACAAGTCAAAGCATCATTTAAAAGCAAAGTAGAAGTTTCTACTGAGAGAATACTTCAACTTTTGCATATGGATCTGTTTGGTCCTATAACACCTGTGAGAACTAATGGCAGGAAATACACATTGGTAGTAGTTGATGACTACTCAAGATATACTTGGGTCATATTCTTACTCAGTAAGAAAGAGAGACTAGGATAAAATTTGCGAAATTCATTGAAAAGACTCAGTATTGAGAAAAACCTGAGTGTGGTCAAAATCAGATCTGACAAAGGAACTGAGTTTATAAATCATATCATTTTTTATTATTGTGCAGCAAATGGAATTCTACATGAAACATCACCGCAAGGACCCCTCAACAAAATGGTGTTCTTTGAAAGAAGGAGCGAGAACTCGAAAAAGAAGTTGCGCAAGGACAATGATAGTTGGGGTCGATATTCCTAAAAGATTTTGAAATTTGGAAATTTGTCAACACTTTGCATGCTACTCTCGGAATAGATCCATCTTCGACAAAAATTCAAGGCAAAACGCTTTTATGAGCTTTGGAATGAAAGGAAGCCTCTTGTTTTTTTTTTTTTCGTGTGTTTGGTTGCAAGTGTTTCATACACAATAATGGTAAAGATCGTTTGAAAACATTTGATAGTAAAGTCGATGAAGGAATATTCTTAGGATATTCGAAGTTAGTAAAGCTTTTCGAGTTTACAAAATCAGTAGGACTCTTATTGTGGAGGAAACACCTCATGTTGTTTTTGATGAATCTGTTTTGTGTTAGGAAGAAACAGAACATGATGCAAATGAACCGACTAAGAGGATCACCCGATTAAGCCCGAAACGAAAGATAAATCATCCAATGAACTCGAAAAGAAGAAGTCGGTCACTATCTATGATTGGAGTGACTCGGACTCGAATAAAGAAGTTCGGGATGGAAATCGGGATGGTGAGACCCGGAAAACCAACACTCCAAAGGTGACCAATCCGAACAGACACCCGTTCGGACTAAAGATGCACGTGATGCCAATGAAGATGTGGTCACAAATCGAGGCAAATTCTGAATCTATCAACCAAAGGGGAACAAATGTCTCGACAATGTTTCGAATAGAATTTCCCGAGGAAGATGATTCCTTTCTCCTATTTTGTTGTTCCCCGAGTTTGTCGATTTAATCGAACCTAACATTTTAAATGTTGAGGATACCATTGAAGGGGAACATCAAGAAGGAAATGGTTAGATAGTCATCCTACAAGCGATTGTGGGTGATCTAACCGAAGGTGTTAAGACTAGAAGGTTCCATGGAGAGAGTGCACTATTCACCGCTTCTCCTATCGGAGAAAGAACCTATCGAGATTGGTGAAGCTCTACAAGATTCTCTTTGGATTACCGCCATGCAAGATGAGTGAATCAATTCTCGAGGAATGAAGTATGGGAGCCGGTAGATAGACCCGAAAAGGCACAATGTCATTGGAACCAAGTGGGTTTTCAAGAACAAAAGAGATGAAAACAACAACATTGTGAGAAACAAGGCAAGGCTAATTGCACAAGGTTATTCCCAAGAAGAAGGCTTGGATTATGGATGAAACCTTTGCACTGTTGCAAGACTAGAAGCCAACAGATTGTTTCTTGCATATCTGCCCACATGAAGTTCTGATCCATCGATGGATGTGAAAAGTGCATTTTCGAGCAGCGTGCTTAAAGAAGAGGTTTATGTGGAACAACCTCCTGGTTTCAAACAGAATGACCAAGTTTACAGGCTAAGAAAAGCTTTGTATGGTCTTAAAAGAGCACCCAGAGCATGGTATGATACTCTTTCTCAGTTTCTTACTGACCATGGTTTTGTCAAAGGAACTGTTGATAGAACTCTGTTCAGGATAGAGGATGGGGAAGATATCTTACTAGTTCAGATATATGTTGATGACATCATTTTTGGATCTCCAAACCATCAGCTGTGTGAAAAGTTTTCAACACTAATGAAAGGCAAGTTTGAGATGTCAATGATGGGAGAGATGAATTTCTTTCTAGGACTTCAAGTGAAACAATCAAAGGAAGGAATATTCATCAACCAGGCAAAGTACACCAGAGATCTGATTGCCAAATATGGTGTACAGAATTGCAATGCAGTTAGAATTCCCATGAATACTAACTACAAGATGGATCCTGATTCTGAAGGCAAATCAGTAAGTCATACTGATTATAGAGGAATCATTGGATCATTGCTCTATCTCACAGCAAGTAGGCCGGATATAACATTTGTTGTTGGGATATGTGCAAGATACCAAGTTAATCCTAAGGCTAGTCACATGGATGCTGCAAAAAAGATACTGAAATATCTTAAGGGCACAGTGAATAGAGGATTATGGTATCCAGCTGATGATAACCTAAAGTTAAGTGGTTACTCAGATGCTGATTATGGAGGATGCAGAATTGACAGGAAGTCCACTTCAGGAACTTGTCAATTTCTAGGAAGCAAGCTGATATCTTGGTTTTCGAAGAAACAGACCTCGAGCAACAAGTAATCTTCTTGTTTGAATATATGGTCATGCAGGAAGTCATTGCGGTACGCTTTTTTTTCGCTCGGACAACAATTGAAGGATTATAAAGTTGTAGCCAATGAAGTACCAATATTTTGTGACAATAATAGTGCCATTGCTATTTCACAAAACCCGGTATTGCACACCAGATGCAAGCATGTGGATATCAGACATCACTTCATCAGAGATCATGTCGAGAAGAAGGACATAAGGATGGAGAAAATTCATCTCGATAAGCAGAGAGCCGATATCTTGACTAAACCTTTGGCGGAATCAAGATTTCAAGAACTTTCGGTTGAATTAGGGATCTTTAGAACCAGTGTTTAGAGTAAAATCAAAAATTGAAGGTTTTCGGATCATGTTTTTTCTCGAATCCTTTCCGAGAAGCTCAGATAAAATGGAAATCTTGAATCGAGTCTCGTAAAAACTCAAGAAGATCTTGAACCAATTCAGTATTTAGTATTATACTGACATTTTATCAAGATCAGTACTCAATAAGACTGATAGAGGGAAATTGGTCTGAAGAAGTAATGACTCATGCGATCCATTTATTGCTCAAATAAATTCAGTAATCATTCGCAATAAATATAAAAACACCTGAGGAATGTTTTTTTTTTTGGCGGGATCGTTTTAAATTCGAAGAAGGTCAACAAATCATTTAATGCTCGCTACATTAATGACCAATGAGGATGTTTTTGGCGGCTTACTTTTTCAGAGATCGTCGGTTCGTATACCTGATTAATCGGAGATTAATCTCAACCATTGTTACTCACCTAACCAACACAATTCCCCACGATCTCAAAGTTATATAAACCCCAATCAGTCATTCTAGCCAAAATTTTATCAAACCCTTCGTTTCCAAATCCTCTGCAATTAAAAAATCCCTTTTGCCCGTGAAATTCTCCAAAACCCTAAAGCTTCACTTCTTCAATCAAACTCTAAAATGGCTCCAACCCCGTTTTCGAGAGATTAGTCAAACCAACAAGCCGTGGTACGAAGTTCGTTGTCTCACTTGAAAGCACAACCAACTCAAAGCCGAAAGAGGAGGCTCAGATATGATTCGATCAAGCTAAACTTTTCCAACTAGTCGCAAACCCACTGCACTGTGAGTTTGCGA
Organism: Stenogyne calaminthoides; assembly: GCA_037126765.1. Taxonomy (NCBI): domain Eukaryota; kingdom Viridiplantae; phylum Streptophyta; class Magnoliopsida; order Lamiales; family Lamiaceae; genus Stenogyne; species Stenogyne calaminthoides. The sequence goes on from JBBCBC010000025.1 coordinate 17,675,207, forward strand.
AAGAGGTAATCGAATTCATCTCAGAATTTGAAGATAGATGAAGAGGGTTGTATGCATTCTAAGTTAATCAGATCACACTTAGAGTTAAATCATCCAAACACGTCGATTTTGAGAGGGATCGTATATAGTTCAAAAAATCGAGAATGATGTTTTTGAGCTCGTGATAGAGGAGAGGATCCTACGACGTATATGTCGTAGAGAGCAGGAGTACTTAGATAGGATTGCCGAGAATCTGTTAAGTTTGAGGCGATTACCGCATACGAGGCACTGAAGCCACAATATCGTGTGTTGATGGATATTGTGAGCAAGTGCATCATGAGTCTTCGGGGCGTTTTGAGCGGATAAGTACCCAAGCTCAGATTGATGGCGGCGATAGAAGCTTCACCCACCATGATTTCAACCGGCTGAAATTCTCGATTGAGACGGTGAGTGAAAGAGACCAAAGTTTTGAGGAAGATTGACGGGCGATCTCAATCAAAGGCAAGATCCACCATGCCACCAAAATTGCTTACATTTTGGAGATGTGAGAGAGGAGGAGGATATCTTCGCCAATTCGACCTCATTTCCTAAGTCCAAAATTCTCCTTAAAACCCTTTCACGCAAGGAAAAGTCATCGGGGAAGAGAGAAAAGAAGGTAGAATCACCTTCTGCGATTCTTTGAAAAAAGAGACCCAACAAACTAGGGGGAAGGTGTTGTTGGAGGCAAAGATGGAGCGGGGAGCAAAAATGATGAAAACAGAGAATCTTGCTCCAAAACGCGCAGAAGATTGGTGGTTCTCACCGATGAAGATGAAAGTGATCTGAAGAGATTCAACCTGAGGGCCAAACTGCTCAGAGTTCACCATTACAAGTGTTGGCTCAGTTATCTCCAGGACACAGGATCGAGAGAGGAGCACGTCTTTTTTGAGGTGCTCGAGACATCGCCTCAGTACAGATAAAATTTCTCAGGAAATTTTCAAAGGAGCTCAGACCTCAGAGATGCCTACCTCGGATGTGCAGCTCGACGGAAAGAGCCATTTCAGAGTCGATCCAAGATGTGCAAGCTCGATCGACGAGCCAACTCAGACTAAACCGAGGATATACCATTCAGCCTCGAGAACCCACTCGGGATGCAAATTGAGGACCCGACCGCACAAACTTCAGATCTTTCCGAGACTCGGGAGCGAGAATATTCTTGATGAGCTCCTGAGTGATCTACTTCTTGATCCCTTAGCAGAAACTTCAAATGAACCAGAGAGCCCGAGATGGAAGAAGGGCGAGGCTGAAGAAGGCGAGTGGAGGAGCAAGGGGGAACGGTTCATACTTGACCGATACCCTGAGCTCAGCTCATACCCTGATCTGCAAAATATTTTTTCTTGATTAAGGACAATCAGATTTATCCTCAATCAGACTCTTCCCGAGATACTTGATATTGCTGCTTTTAGAGGGGAAGACTGGTGGAATGAGGAGACAGCCTTTCTGACCGACTTCTCAGGGTTCAATAGGACAAATCTCAGGATGAAAAACTCCGATTTTGATGAGCTGGTTCAGAGGAAGTTGGCTGAGAGGAGAGCAACTGAAGTTGGTGCCCCAAGCAGCGGAGACAAATCTCAAGATGGAGATGGGGACCAACAGGAGATATTGAGAAGCGCCTCAGATTGAAAAGGAGACTTCATTGTCGATCAACTGGATCTAGTCAACACCAGAATGTTGATAGTACTCTTCAGACTGAGGCGCAGCAGGAGACTGGAGCTCATAATGAAGCTGGAGCTCAAGATGATCAGACAACACAGGAGGTAGAGAAGATTCCTGAGATTGATCTCACTCCCCTGATAGAGAAACTTGAGAAGGTTGAGCCAATGATGGTCAAGATTGCTCAGATGGAAGAAACGTTCGCCAATCAAGCTCAAAAGATGGACGGTCTTAGTCACTCTTCAGAACTAGCCGTTTCACACACCACAAGAGGGAACTCACGAAGCTGTCTCTCCAACGGATAGTTTTCAAGAGTGACCTTGGTGTATGCCTATAAATACTGGTGACCCTCTACATTGTAAGGTGACGGGAAATTTATACGCAACTTAAGAGCTCAAGCCTATTCTTGTAAAAGATAAAAGCACTCGAAAAACTTAGAATTTCCCAAGTTCTTCAATATTGAAGAGAGCTCACTATACTAAGCCTAGCTTGATAAGAATTATCCAAAGCTTAGTCGAGATATCCTAACCCTTTGCATTGTGCTTTATTGTAAAGGATATCTCATCCTAGTTGGAAACCAACCAAGAAACCCCAAATCCTTGTGAAGGTAGTTGGAGTGTGTTTGTTGGTGAGAAGTGTTGTAAAGAGTTAGTAAACTACACGGAGTAGTCAGAAAACTCTAGAGGAGAAGTTAGTAAGCTGCTCTGAGGGGTAGTCCGAAAGCTTGTGTGTGATTGAGTAGTAAAAACTACGGAGGTAGTCGTAAAGCTTAAGGTCGGGTTGAGTAAGTAAACCACGTGGAGTAGTCGAAAAAACTCGGTACGAAGTTGAGTAAGTAAACTACGAGGTAGTCAGAAAGCTCAGAAGTTGATAGTGAATTTCTCTAAAGAGTCGGGGAGAGTGGACGTAGGAGCTTGAGTCTCTGAACCACTATAATTGTTGTTTCCTTTATTGCTTTCCTTATCTGTGCTTATCTCATTGCATTGACTTGATTTTGAAAGCATACTTTTCAATCGATATTAGGTTGGAATCAATCATTTGAAGTTGCATAAGTGAATCACAGCCTAACCACTATTTCATAAAGGGAAGGTTTTTAGCAAAGCTTAAAAGCAGTATAAACTAAGGGCCAACCATTCAAGACAACCGAGTAGTTAGAAAGAGATAGTTACCAAACCTGAACATACTCTTACGAGGGTTCAATGAAGTTAGTTATCGATCCAAGCAACTCGGGATCTCGACACTCGAGGACTCGGTTGGGATTATCCGAGGTTTTCGAAAAGCAAATTTCGGGATCCTTTGTCTCGAGAGACTTTGACTCAGAGCGATCCGTGCTTCTCGTAACCTAATCTTGAGGATTATCGACCCAAGTGACCTCGAAGAAGAAAAAGTTTTAAAAACACTGAACACGTGTATTCCCCCCCCCATACACGTGTAAGACTCGTTTGTACCGAGACCAACAGCATTCTTTGTGTTGAAGACTTTTCTCTGAGGCTGGCCTGCAGACTCTTCTAAATCTTCAATCATCTTTCTTTGAACTGGCTTAGAAGCCTTAGCACGCTTGCTCTCAGGTTCAACAATGCCCAAGGCTTTCCTCTTCATAGGCAATTCGTTGTGACTGGCTGGGCTTGTTCCAACCTTAGCTCTATCACTCTGTTTCTCTCTTGCAACTTCAAGCATGGTTTCCTCAGAAACCTGAGTGTAGATCGGCTTCTCCACCTCACTGAACTTCAGCTTCTCAGTAGCATCGACTTCCTTCAAGGCTTCAGATAAGATGTTCTTTTGACTTCCTTTTGCTGCCTTTTTTCTCCAAAGCACGTGCAATAACTTCCTAAGGTCTTCACCGGCCTTTCCCTTCGCACCGTAATTTGGAAGAAGTCTGAGAGGTCTTTGTGTCCATATGGTATTGCTCTTTGCTTACACAAATAGCACCTCTCTCCCGCTAACCGATCTGTTCATCTTCTAGCCTCCCCGAGGTGGTTCTTTGCCATAGAGAATTCTTGTAAAGATGGGCAAACGGCGGAGAGAGAGCATCTTTAAACATCTCTGTCATCTTGGTCATGAGCATTGAGCTCATTTCCTCAACAGCCGAGACTTGATCGATTGCCGTTCTTCTCGCCAATTTCACCTCTAGAAACTCGGTTCTTTCCGGTGCTTACAAGTTTAAGTTGATTTTCATTTCGGCCTTTGACTCCCTCCAGCTTCTCATTCAACTTGTCTTCCATGGAGGTCATCTTTGAGGTCAGAGGGTCTTGAAGTTTCACCAGTTCTGAAGATGAACTCAGATTCTCCATCTTCTGAGCTTGGCTGGCCAATGTCTCTTCTATTTGATTGATTTTGTTCAGCATTGGCTCAACCTTCTCAAGCTTCTCCATTAAAGGAGTGAGGTCGATCTCAGGAACATTTTGCACCTTCTGTGCTGATTGATCATTCTGAGATTCAGACACAACCTGAGGGTTGGTCTGCTCCTGAGCATCAGCTTCATCCTGAGCTCCAGTCTCCATACTTCAGTAACTTTGGCATAATTGTGAATAGTGCCAAAAGATACCTGAAGAGTGCTAGCTTCAGTCTGAGGTTGAATGATTTCAGGTTGATCAGCACAAGAAGTTTCCTTCTCCATCTGAGACTGATCCTCAGCATCTCCCTGTTGGTCCCCATCTTGAGATTTATCTCCACTGCTAGGGGCACCAACTTCAGTAGCTCTCCTCTCAGCTATCTTCTTCTGAACTAGCTCATCAAAATCGGTAATTTTCATCCTGAGCTTTGTCTTTCTGAATCCTGAGAACTCAGTCAGGATAGCTATCTCCTCATTCCACCAGTCTTCCCCTCTGAATGCAGCAATGTTAAGCATCTCCGGAAGAGTCTGATTAAGGATGAAAACCGTCGACCTTAATCTGAAGAAGATATCTTGGAGATCAGGGAATGAGCTGAGCTCAGGGTAGCGGTCAAGGATGAACTGTTCCCCCTTGCTCCTCCACTCGGTTTCTTCAGCTTCGCCCTTCTTCAATCTCAGGCTATCAGGTTCAGTCGAAGCATCAGCTGAAGGATCAAGAAGTAGATCACTCAGGAGCTCATCAATACTAAGCTGCTCCTGAGTCTCAGCAGCATCTGAATGTTGTGCAGTCAGGTCCTCAGTTTCCATCTGAGTGGGTTCTGGGGCCTGAGTTGGCATGATCTAAGATTGACTCTGAGTTGGCTCTGCTGTCTGAGCCGGCACATCTACGGTAGGAATCTCTGAGGTCTGAGCTCCTTTAAAAATTTCCTGAGAAATTTTATCTGAACTGAGCGATGTCTCAAGCACCTCAGAGAAGACCTGCTCCTCAGTCTGGTCCTATGCCTTAGAGATAACCTGAGCCAAGACTTCCAATGGCGATTTCTGAGCGGTTTGGCTCTCAGGTTGAATCTCTTCAGAATCATTTCTCACCCTGCTCCTTCTTGGCTTCCAACAACACCTTCCCCCTGGTTTGTTGGCTTTCTTCAGCAGCCTTCATTGGTGATTCCACTTTCTTCTCTTTCTTCCCCCTGATGGCCTGCTTCTTCACAGCTGTGAATGGGGTCGAATTGGCGAAGATGTCCTCCTCCTCTCTGCACATCTCCAAAATAAATGTTATTTTGGTGGCATGGTGGATCTTGCCTTTGATTGAGATAGCCCCGTCAACCTTCTTTATGACCTTGGCTTGCTCACTCACCATCTGAATCAAGAATCTGAGCCAGTTGAAGTCGGTGGTGGGTGAAGCCTCGATCGCCGCCATTAATCGGAGCTTCGGGGTACTAATCTGCTCAAAACTCCCCGAATGACTCATGATGCATTTGCTCACAATATCCAACAAAACTCTATATTGTGGCTTCAAATGCCTCTTATGCAGTGTAGCCTCAAATTTTATAGGATTCTCAGCAATCTTATCTAAATACTCCTGCTCTCTACCCAACATATACACAGCAGGATCCTCTCCTCTATCACAAAGCTCAAAAACATCGTTTAAATTTTTTGGAATTATATACAATTCCCTTTCAAAGTCGATGTATTTAGACGAGTGTTCTAAATGTGATATAGTAATCTGGGAATTTATACCATCCTCTTCATTTATCTTCAGATTACAGATGAACTCGATTACCTCTTTCGCGTATTCTTGGTCCGGTCGGTTTGCGACAAGATTGGTGAGCTTGGCCAAACGGATCATATGCAGAGCCTCCTCTTCTGGTTTAGAGTTGGTTGTGCTATCGAGCGAGACAACGAACTCGTACCAAGGTTTATTGGTTTCGGCCAAACGTTCGTAGATAGATAGAACCATTTTGAAGGATTTTAGAGAGAATAGGGTTTTTGGAAAGATGAAGCTTTCTGGGCAAAGGGTTTTGATTTTGCAGAGGAAATTTTGGGAACGAAGGGTTTGATAAAATTTGGCTTGAATGGCTTTCAAAGGATTAAATAGCTTTGAGATCTTGGGAAATCGTACCGGTTAGGTGAAAAGCAACGGTTAAGATTAATCCTTGATTAATCGGGTATGTGAAAGGTCGATCCCCGAAAAGTAAGCCGACAAATTAACTTCATTGGTGATTAAATGTAACAAAGCATTTAATGACTGTTGACCTTCTTCGGAATTTCAAAGATCCCGCCCAAAAACATTCCTCAGGTGTTTTGTATTTATTGCGAATGATTACTGAGTTTCACTTAAGCAATAAATGAGTCGCATGAGTCATTACTTCTTCAGACTAATTTCCCTCTATCAGTCTTACTGAGTATTGACCTTGATAAAATGTCAAGATGATAATCGAGTAATTGAATGGGTTCAAGATATCTACTCGAAATCTTGACCTTCAAGAATCTGAGTTTCGAGACTCGATTCAAGATTTCCATTTTATCCCGAGCTTCTCAAGAGAATTTCGAGAAAACTTCATGCATCCGAAAACCTTCAATTTTTGATTTTACTCTATACACCTGGATCCAACATCCCTAATTCAACTGATAGTTCCTGAAATCTTGATTCAGCAAAAGGTTTAGTCAAGATATCAGCTCTCTGCTTATCAGTATGAATTTTCTCCATCCTTATGTCCTTTTTCTCGACATGATCTCTGATGAAGTTCCTTCTTCAGTTTGATTTCTCCTGAAGTCCATGAAGGAAATTCATCTTCCAACAATGACATTTCAGATCTTCTTTCAACAGGGCTAATGATATCTTCATTTGGCTCAGTGCCCTTTTCTGTTTACTTGAAAAACAGATTAGATCTGTGGTACCCATTTGGTATAGGGTCCTACCAGGTTAGCTGTACCTTTCGGAATCCAAATCTGCCTGACAACTCTAATCACTTTAGAGTGGCTGACATGTCTTCCATAAACATCAACATACACATTTACTACCCTGGGTGCCTTAGCAGTTTCCTGTGTATGAGTGCTAGCCTTAGCATGAACATGGGCTTTTGAATTTTTCTTAGGTTCGGGCCTTCTGTTCATTTGCTTTGGCTTGTCAGGTACCGGGTCGTAATCTTTTTTTGACTTGGGTTGGGTAACCTTTACCCTTAGGCAAGTGGGGTTCGGGTTGTGTGTCTTTGAAATTTTGGTCTTTCAAGATATCGAGGACTTGGTCTCTTGATTGAGAATGTCTCCTTTGAGTGTTTCTCTTCTCGAAGATTCCTCCGATGGTTCGGTGTAGATCCTTTCAGTTTGCATTCTTAGCCCGAGGCTTTGAAGTACTTGCTCGAAATTTTCCAATCGAAAGTTTCGGGTTTTCTAGCCTTCACCGAGGTTTGGGCTTTCCTACGATCATTTGGGTTTTTTTTCAAACCATGGGTCCTTTTCCCTTGTCTACAACCTTGGGCATTTCTTCATTTTGAAGTGTGGGTGCCATTTGGTTTTACAAAGATTGTCTTTTTGCTACTTGATGCAAAGATTCGGATGACCTTGGGAGGTTCCCCGAATGTATCCCAATCCAGATTTTATAGTGGCAGATCTCTGGTAACTCTGAATTTCATCTATTACTTTAGATGCAAAGATTCAATAGAGTTAACTTCTTACGTGCACTATCCTCACGATTCTGTAGAGTTTCATGCTTCTCGAGAGAGGTCATTGAACTTAGTTACGATCGGTGAATCTCTTCAAATGGATTTCTCTAGCTTTTTCGATTAGGGTCACTATCATCTTCTCTTTTTCTCGAGAGTTGTACTTCGAGAACATCCAATTCATCAAGAGCTCCCATTAATTGAGAAGTGATCTCGGTTTTGCTAGAATCTTTCCACTTAAGATTTTCACCTTGATTCCTTTATTCGCTCTTGAGTTTCATTTAGCAGTTCTTGTAAAATGAAAGATAGTCCTTCATTAGACTCTCAAAAGAATCCATCAGGTCAAAATGATTGTTTACAGTTGAACTTGACAACTCTTGTGCTAGTGTAGGAGCAACAACAGAGATAGAAGAACTTACCTCTCCTACAGCCATGAGACAGATGTCATCACTGTCACTTTCTGAGCACATTTTATCTGAGGAGCTGGAACTTTCTTCAGACTCCTTTTCTTCCTTAGCAATCTCAGCAAGTGTATCCCATATTTCCTTTGTATTCTCACAATGAGAGATCTTCCTCATAACACCATCATCAATAGTGTTATATATTGTATCTTTGGCAATATAGTCAAGATTGACTAACTTTCTCTGATCAGGAGTAAGTTGATCATCTGACTTTGGCAATTCAGTCCTGGAATCATTTCTCTCATCTTCTCAGAACTCTGGGATTCACAATATTGAATTGGAATGGTCCTTCAAAGAACCACTCTCCACATTCTTTCATACTTAGAATCTGAGATGAGCTGCGATTCTTAATTTCCACAAATCATATTTCTCAACTGAGAACATTGAAAGCTTCGTAGAAGGCATGATGTCTGAGATTTATAAAATTTCAGCAAATATTTCTGTTTTAGAAAACCACAGGAGTCTAAGCAATATAGACTTTGGTCAACAAAGCTAGTGGTCAAGTGAACCACTGCAGAGACGGGGTTTTTTTAAAAATTTGGATCAGTCCAGGTGATCACCTTAAAATAGTGATCTTTTGAACTCCCGCTCTGATACCACTTGTTGGTCCCGGTGCAAACGACTCTACATGTGTATGGGGGGGAATACACGTGTTCAGTGTTTTAAAAACTTTTTCTTACTGAGGTCAGCTTGGGTCAGGTTGTCCTGATGATTTGATCCTGAGAAGCACAAATCGCTCTGAGTCAAAGTCTCTTCGAGACGGTGATCTGGAAATGCTTTCGAAAACCTCGGATAATCCCAACCGAGTCCCCGAAGTTTCAGAGATCCTGAGTTGCTTAGATCAGATAACTAACTTACTGAACCCTCAGAAGAGTAAGTTCAGTTTGGTAACTATCTGTTCTAGCTACTCAGATGTGCGGAATGGTTGGCCCTTAGTTTATACTCGTTTTAAGCTTTTGCTGAAAACCTTCCTTTAATGGAATAGTGATTAGGCTGTGATTCAATTATGCAACTTCAGTGGATTGATTCCAACTGAATATCAGTGAAAAGTATGCTTTCAGATTTAAGTCAATGCAACAGTTAAGCACAGATAAAGAAAGCAATAAACAACACAGTAAATTATAGTGGTTCAGAGACTCAAGCTCCTACGTCCACTCTCTTTGATCCTTAGAGAAATTCACTAATCACTTCCTGAGCTTTCTGACTACCTTGCGTAGTTTACTTATTCAACTCGGCCCTGAGCTTTCTGACTACTCCACGTAGTTTACTTACTCAACCCGACCTTGAGCTTTCTGACTACCTCCGTAGTTTACTTACTCAAACACAACCAAGCTTTCAGACTACCTCTGTAGCTTACTAACTTCACCTCTAGAGCTTTCTGACTACTCCACGTAGTTTTCTTACTCTTTACAACTCTTCTCACCAACAATCACACTCAAACTACCTTCTAAAGGGTTTGGGGTTTCTTGGTTGGTTTCCAACTAGGATGAGATATCCTTTACAATGAAATACAATGCAAAGGCTAGGATATCTCGACTAAGCTTTGGATATATCTTTATCAAGCTAGGCTTAGTATACTGAGCTCTCTTCAAAATAAAGCACTTGGGAAATTCTCGGTTTTTCGAGTGCTTCAACTTGCAATAATAAGTTTGAGCTCTTGAGTTGCTTACAAATTTCCCGTAACCTTACAATGTAGAGGGTCACAAGTATTTATAGGCATACACCAAGGTCACTCTTGAAAAATTATCTGTTGGAGAGATAGCTCCGTGAGTTTCCTCTTATGGTGTGTGGGGAACGGCTATATTTAGGGTTTGACACTCCCTAACATGTTTTAGGCAATAGCCTTTCATGTAGCCGGTCTTCACTTTTTGCAGTCTGGAACTTCGTACTTCTGACATCTTTTTCAGCGACCTATCACTGTCAGTGTCAGTATGGTACAGTGTTGTCTTCCTCTTTTTGACTTTTGTCTTCAGTTAAAGGTAGACACCTTCAACGGCTCTTTTGGTTACAATCTCTGAGTTGATATAACCTTAACAACACTTTGTCTTAGTTCCTTTTGTCTGCATTTGAATGTCTTGGGCAATATCTATTCTTCTGAGTAATCGCGTTTTTCTTCAGTATTGAATCCTTCAGATAGATATTTGGAGTGCCTCGGAACATTCAGGTTTATACTGAGGATTCAGTACATTACTGAGTCTTCAGTAATTACTGTGGTTTCAGTATTCTTGATCTTCAGTTCTTCAGTCTTCTGTCTTCTGTGTCTTCAGAGTCTTCTGAGTCTTCTGAGTCTTCAGCGTCTAATGAGTCTTCACATGTATACTGACTGATATACTGAGTCTTCATGCTGAGTCTTCAGTTCCTCAGTTTCACACTGAGTCTTCAGATTCTCAGTTTCTCACTGAGTCTTCAGATTCTCAGTTTCTTACTGAAACTTCAGTTTCATACTGAAACTTCAGAAACTTCAGTTTCATACTGAAACTTCAGTTTCCTTAGAAACTTACTGAGTTCTTCAGAATCTTCAGATCCTAACCTGATATATATCTGCTGACAATACATTTTGCAGATAACATTCTGAATACTCTAAAAACTGAATCCTGACTCAACTATCAAGATTATTCTGAACATGTCATACTCAGAGGTTTTGGGATCTAATCAAAATCATATCTTTATTAAATTCATCTCCCAACAGTATCATACCAAGCTCGAGGAGCTTGTTTCAGGCCATAAAGAGCTTTTCTTAATCGGTACACCTGGTCGCCTTTTTCAATGCCAGGAGGTTGTTCAACATAAACTTCCTCAGCTAGTACCCCATTTAAGAATGCACTCTTTACATCCATCTGATACACAATAAACCCTCTGTGGGCAGCATATGCCAGAAACAGCCGAATGGCTTCCAGGCGAGCGACTGGTGCAAAGGTCTCATCATAATCAATTCCTTCTGATTGTGAATACCCCTTAGCAACAAGTCTTGCCTTATTTCTAGTTATGACATTATTCTCATCTCTCTTGTTCTTGAATACCCACTTTGTGCCAATCACATCTTGATGGGTTGGTCTGTCCACCAGTTTCCAAACCTGATTCCTCTCAAACTATTCCAGTTCTTCTTGCATGGCTAGAATCTAGTTTGCATCTTGTAGAGCTTATACTACTTCAGTTGGTTCCTTCAAAGACAGATAACAACAATACATGGCACTTTCACCAATCTGATGTCTAGTTTTGACTCTATCAGATGGGTCTCCGATGATCAGATCAGTTGGATGACTGGTTACCCAGGTCCTTCTTTTTTTATTTGCATCAGTTTGGAGAACATCATCCTCTTCTGATAGTAGTTCATTACTAGTGATTGGAAGTGGTGCAGAATTATGATCCACTTGACATGGACAAGTCTCAGCTGATGTTGGACTCATCATGTGTTGATGTCTGTCCGTAGGAACTTCAGGTGTTCCCCCTAAACTAGATGGTTCAGTTGTTACTGTCTCAACTGTACCAGCTTCTTCATTGACAGTTGTACGTACCTTAGGGTCTGATTGACCTGGTGAATCAGCAAGATCAAGTTCTGGAATATACACTGTTACGTGTTTTGATCCTTTCTTCTTGATACTTAGTTGATCCATTTTCTGTGCATCAGGTACCGGTTGATCTGGTACCGCTTATTCTGAGGCAGATTTCTCTTTTTCAGAAGATGTCTCATCAAAGACCACATGAGGTGTTTCTTCCCTAACTAGGGCTCGCCTGTTGTAAACCCTGAAAGCCTTGCTAGATGAGGAATATCCTAAGAATATACCCTCATCTGACTTGGCCTCAAAAGTCTTCAACTGATTCTTCCCATTGTTGTGTATAAAACACTTGCACCCAAAAACATGGAAGTAAGAAACACGAGGTTTTCTGCCCTTCCACATTTCATAGGGTGTTTTGTAGTGAGCCTTAGTCAGAGAACATCTGTTCTGAGTGTGGCATGCAGTATTGGTGGCTTCTGCCCAGAAACGGCTTGGTGTTGCATGTTCAGCTAACATAGTCGAAACTTCTTTTTTGTTGTGTTTTTTCCTTTCGCTACCTCATTTTGTTGTGGCGTTCTTGCAGCTGATGTCTCATGCTGTATACCAAACTTAGTGCAAAAATCAGTAAAAAAGAATGTTGGGAGATGAATTTAATAAAGAAGTTTTGATTAGATCCCAAAAACCCTTAGTATGACATGTTCAGGATAATCTTGTTAGACTGAGTCAGGTTTCAGTATAAATTGTTCAGGAAGTTATCCGCACCATGTATAGTCGCCAGAGATATAGATCAAAGTTAGATTTTGAAGACATCAAGACTCATTAAGTAATCAAGACATCAAGACTCAAGATGTCACTAAAGACATCAAGACTCAAGAAGTAATCAAGACATCAAGACTCAAAGATGTCATCAAGACATCAAGACTTAGTAAGTTCTTAAGACATCAAGACTCAAGATGTCATCAAGACTCAAGATGTCATCGAAGACATTGAAGACTCAAGATGTCATCAAGACATCAAGACCGAGAAGATATCAAGACCCAAGAGGTTATCAAGACTCAAGAAGATATTGAATACTCGTAATAACTCAATGTTCAGAGGCACTGAATAATATCTATCTAAAGACTACAAAACTGAGAAAAACGCAAATATTCAGAAAAGTAGATATTGCCAAAAATATTCATATGCAGACAAAAGGAACTAAGTCTAAGTGTTGTTTAAGGTTGTCTCATTCAGAGAGATTGACCAAAAAGAGCCGTTTTGTTTGTCTACATTCACTGAAGACAAGAACCAATCGAGGAAGACAACACTATACTTTTTTATCGACATCGAAAAGCGACGGGACCCTCGAATCATGTCAGTAGTACTAAGTTCCAGACTGCAAAAATTGGTGATTGGCTACATGACTGCATATTTCCTAAAACATGCAAGGTAGTATTCAAACCCTAAATATAGTCATTCATCAAACACCAGAAGAGGAAACCATTGATACTATCTCCTCCAACTGATAGTTTTTCAAGAGTGACCTTGGTGAAGTTTCCTATAAATACCAGTGACCTTTACATTGAGAGGTTACGAGAAATTTCAAAGCAATTATTGCAAATTGAAGCACTCGAAAAACCTAGAATTTTCCAAGTGTTTCACATTGGAGAGAGCTCATTCACTAAGCCTAGATTGATAAGAAATATCCAAAGCTTAGTAGAGATATCCTAGCCTTTGCATCTGTTCTTATTGTAAAGGATATCTCACCCTAGTTGGAAACCAACCCAAAACCCAAACCCTTTGTTAAGGTAGTTTGTGTGTGATTTGTTGGTGAGTTAGAGTTGTAAAGAGTTAGTAAGCTACAGTAAGTTAGCCAGAAAACTCTAGAGAAGAAGTTAGTAAGCTACTTGTGGTAGTCTGAACACTTGTGTGTAATTGAGTTAGTAAGGTGCAGTGAGTCAGCCAAAAAACTCAAGGTAGAATAGTGAGTAAGCTACAGTGAGTTAGCCAGAAAGCTTTAGGAAGTGGTTAAGGAGTTTCTCTGAAGATCACAGAGAGTGGACGTAGGAGCTTGAGTCTCTGAACCACTATAATTGTTGTGTTGTTTTGCTTTCTGTATTGCATTATTATATGTTGCATGTTTTTCACTGAAAGCATAGTTCACTGATATACAGTTGGAACCAATCCACTGAACATGCATCAAACTGATCAAAGCCTTAATCACTGTTTTATTGAAGGGAAGATTTTCAGCAAAGCTAAAACGAGTATAAACTTAGGGCCAACCATTCCGCACACTTGAGTAGCTAGAACAGATAGTTACCAAACTGAACTAACTCTACTAAGGGTTCAGTAAGATAATTATCTGATCCAAGTGCCTCGGATCTCGATAAACTCGAAGCTCGGTTGGGCTAATCAAGCTTCGAAAGTAGTTCGGGATCATTGTCTCAAGAGACTTTTGAGTCGAGGCAATCCGCTTCTCGTAGGCAAAATCATCGAGGATAACTCCGACCCATCTTACCAAATGAAAGAAAAGTTTTAAAAATCATCGAACACGTGTATTCCCCCCCCATACACGTGTGAGACTCGTTAGCACCGGGACCAACAAGTGGTATCGAGAAAAGGGTTCATTTTGACCACTTGCTTTGGAAGCCATAGTCTATTTTCTTTGAAAAGACTTTGGTGGTCTATTGAATAGATCTGTTTGGTCGATATCTTACAAGGCTCGACCATCATGCCTTCTAAGAAACTTCTTATGTTCTCTGTTGAGAGCTATGACCTATGGAGATTGAGAATGCAGGCTCATCTGTATTCAAAACATGAAAGAATGTGGAGAGTGGTTTCTGAAGGACCATTCAAAATTACTGTTGTGAATCCCAGAATCACTGATACTGAGAGGAATGATCCCAGAGATGAATTTTCAAAGCCTGATGATCAACTTACTCCTGATGAGAGAAAGTTAGTCAATCTGGACTACATTGCTAAAGATACTTTGTATAGCACTATTGATGATGGTGTTATGGGGATGATTTCTCACTGTGAAACTGCAAAAGAAATATGGGACACACTTGTTGTTATGTGTCAAGGCACAGATCATATTAAGGAAAACAAACTTTCTATTGCTATTGGAAAGTTTGATAGCTTTGAAATGGAAGATAGTGAATCCATTGACAAACTTGAGGTCAGATTCACTGGCATCATGAATGATCTGAGTGCTCTTGGGAAAAGATACCCACAGAGAGAAGTGACACTGAAAATTCTTAGAGGATTATCTAAGAAATGGGATATACATGCTGTGGTGATTGAAAACACCAAAAATATTGATTTCATGCCATATCAACAAGTCTTCTCTGAACTGAAAGCCTATGAGTTTGTGATTGACAAGAAAGCTAAGAAATCTGACAGCAAAGATGATTCTTCATCTAGCAAGAATGTGGCTTTCAAAGCCAAAGAGAAATCCTGTAAGTCTAGAGAGTCTGAGAACTCACTTGCCAAAAATTAGGATGAGCAGGAGGATAAGCTAGTACTGATGGCAAGGAGGTTTGAAAGACTCAATAGCAGATATGGGAAATATAAGAAATATTACAGGAATCACAGGTACAAGAGAGACTTAGAAGTTGAGGACAGGTACACTGAGAAAAGAAAGGACCAGAAAGCTGAAGGATCCTCATCCAAGAAGAAGGACTCCAAGAACAAGGAGGGAAGTGATCAGGATGATGATACCAACGGATGCTACAACTGTCAGAAGAAAGGTCACTTTTAATATGATTGTCCTGAGCTAAGTGCTAAAGAAAGAAATGAGAGACAAGCCAAGAGAGACAGGAAGATCTCCAGCAAGAAAGCTATGATTGCAGAAGAGGAAGAACATTCTGAAGAAGGTTCCAGTTCCTCAGATGAAATTTTCTCAGACAGTGACAGTAATGATATATGTCTTATGGCTGTGGAGGAGGTAAATTCTTCTATCTCTGTTGTTGCTCCTACACAAGCGCATGAGTTCTCAAGTTCAACTGTAAACAGTAACTTTGACCTGATGGATTCGTTTGAGAATCTTATGAAGGACTATTCGTGTTACAAGAACTACTCATGAAACTCAAGAGCGTAACAAGGAACCGATCACGAGAATCAAGTGGAAAGACTCTAAAAATGCCGAGATCACTTCTCAATTGATGGGAACTATCGATGAATGGATGTTCGAAAAGTACAACTCTCTTTAAAAAGAGAATGTGATAGAGATCCCTGAATGGAAAATTAGAGAAATCCACTAAAGAGATTCAAATTTTTATCGTAACCGAAGTTCAATGACCTCTTTGAGAAGCATGAAACTCTAAAGAAATGTGAGGATAGTGGCATTTAATCTTCTTATCAAGAATCGCCCGAGTTTTAGACAAGGGTAAAGGACACGTGGTTTTCGAAAAATCAAGGTTCAGGAAGAAAGCCTGGACCTCGGGAAAAGGCTGCTAGAAAACCCGAACACTCAAAAAGAGGAAATCTTCAAGGCCAAGATTTCAAAGCCCAAAGCTAAGAATACCAACATAAAGAGATCTCAAGATTGAACCATCGGAGGAATTTTCGGAAGAGAAACACTCGCCAGAGATATTCTCAATCGAAAATACCAAGTCCTCGACATCGAAAGACCCCAATTTTCAAAGACAGCAACCTAAACCCCACTTGTCTAAGGGTAAAGTTTTCGAACCCAAGTCGGCAGAAAACAGAGTCCATTTGCACAAAAAGCTAAGGCACTTGAACAAAAGGCCCGAACCCAAGAAGAACTCTAAGGCTCATGTTCATGCTAAGGCTGGCACTCATGCACAGGATACTGCCAAGGCACCTAGGGTGGTGAATTTGTATGTAGATGTTTATGGGAGACAAATCAGCCACTCTAAAGTAATTAGAGTTGTTAGCGATTTGGGTTCAAAAAAGGTAAATTTAACTTTGGTAGGACCCTACACCAAATGGGTACCTAAGAACCGATCTCTTTTTCAAAGTGAAGGAAAAAAAGGCATCGAAATGAATGAAAACAACAAAGATCGATGAGTGGAAATGAATTGGCTCTATTTTGTATGGTATCTGGACAGTGGATGTTCAAGACATATGACAGGATATAAGCAACTAATCACTGACTATGTTGAGCAAACAGGCCCTCAAATCACATTTGGAGACAATTCCAAAGGACAAACTGAAGGATATGGAACTCTTGAAGTTGACTCTGTTCATATCCATGGTGTTTCATATGTGTCTGGTCTAAAGCATAACTTGCTTTCTTTCACCAATTTCGTGACAAAGGATTAGGTGTTGAGTTCTCAAAGAACTTATGTTATGTAAAAGACAATACTTCCGAAAAATTTTCTTCTTGGTACTAGAGAAGGAAATGTGTATCTTGCTGATTGGAGTTCAACTCCTAAAGATACATGTTTGGTTGCAAAAAGTTCCACTGATACCAGTTGGTTGTGGCACAAAAGAATGAATCACTTAAACTTCAAACCCTGAACAAACTTGCAAGATTAGCACTTGTAAGGGGGTTACCCAATGAAGTGTTCAGTAAAGATCATATATGTGATGCTTGTCAGAAAGGAAAACAAATCAGAGCATCTTTCAAAAGCAAAGTAGATGTTTTATCGATAGAATACTACAATCGTTACATATGGATCTCTTTGGTCCAGTAACACCTGTGAGCACTAATGAAGAAAATACACACTTGTGGTAGTTGATGACTACTCTAGATACACATGGGTCATATTCTTACTCAGTAAGAAAGAGATTCAGACAAAACTACCTGAACTACTGGAAAAGCTCAAGATCAAAAAAAGAATCGAGCGTGGTCAAAATCGATCGATAAAGGAACCGAAGTTTATCAATCATATCATAACCGATTATTGTGCAAAGAAATGGAATAGCTCATGAAACATCAAGAAGAAGGACCCCACAAATGTAATGGTGTTCTTTGAAAGAAGAAATAGGACTCTAAAAGAAGTTCAGAAGGACAATGATTCTTTGGGCCGATATTCCTAAGAGATTTTGGGGGGGGGTTATCAACACTGCATGCTACTCTCAAAACAGATCCATGCTGACAAAGAACCAAGGAAAAACTCCATATGAGCTGTGCAATGAAAGGAAGTCTCTTGTTTTTTTCTTTCGTGTGTTTGGTTGCAAGTGTTTTGTACACAATAATGGTAAAGATCAGTTGAAAACTTTTGATAGCAAAGCTGATGAAGGGATATTCTGAAGTCAGTAAAGCCTTCAGAGTTTACAACTGTAGGACTCTTAATGTGGAAGAAACACCTCATGTTGTTTTTGATGAATCTATTTGTGTTCGGAAGAAAAACAGAACATGACTCGGGAGAGAACCGATCAAGAGAATCACCAGACTTAGCTTTAAAAAAAAGAATGATAAAACATCCTCGAACTCGAAAAAGAATAAGTCAGTCACTTTCTATGAATGGAGTGAATCAGACTCAGACAAAGAAGTTCAGGATGGAAAAACTCAGGATGGTGAGACTCAGGATGGAAATTCTCCACCGAAGGAAAGCCAACACACTGAAGCTGACCAATCTAAATATACACCAATTCAGACTCAGGTATGTAATGCCGATGAAGATGTGGTCACAGCTGAGGCAAACTCTGAATCTATCAACCAATGGGGAACAAATGTCTCTGACAATGTTCTGAATGGAATTTCCCCTGAGGAAGATGATTCTCTTTCTCATTTTCTGTTGTTCCCTGAATTTAATGAACTATGTTGAGGATACTACTGAAGGGGGAACATCCAGGAGAGAATGGTTGGATAGTCATCCTACAAGTCAGATTGTGGGTGATCTATCAGATGGTGTCAAAACAAGAAGGTTCCATGGAGAAAGTGCTTTGTTCTGCCGCTTCCTATCGAAAAAAAGAACCCATCGAGATTGAAGAAGCTCTACAAGATTCATTTTGGATTACTGCTATGCAAGAAGAGCTGAATCAGTTCTCAAGGAATGAAGTTTGGGAGCTAGTAGATAGACCTAAGAGGCACAATGTGATTGGAACTAAGTGGGTGTTCAAGAATAAGAGACAACATTGTGAGAAACAAGGCAAGGCTAGTTGAACAAGGTTATTCCCAAGAAGAAGGCTTGGATTATGATGAAACTTTTGCACCTATTGCAAGACTAGAAGCCATCAGATTGTTTCTTGCATATGCTGCCCACATGAAATTCACAGTCTATCAGATGGATGTGAAAAGTGCATTTATGAATGGTGTGCTTAAGGAAGAGGTTTATGTGGAACAACCTCCCGGTTTTGAACAGAATGACCAAGTTTCTGTGCTCGGGGAAAGCCTTGTATGGTCTTAAGCAAAGCACCCGAGCATGGTATGATACCCTTTCTCAGTTTCTTACTGACCATGGTTTTATCAAAGGAACTGTTGATAGGACTCTGTTCAGGATAGAAGATGGGAAAGACATCTTACTTGTTCAGATTTATGTAGGTGACATCATATTTGGATCTCCAAATCATCAGTTGTGTGAAAAGTTTTCTACCCTGATGAAAGGAAGTTTGAGATGTCAATGATGGGGGAGATGAATTTCTTTCTTGGACTTCAGGTGAAACAAACTAAGGAAGGAATTTTCATCAATCAAGTAAAATACACCAGAGATCTGATTGCAAAGTATGGTGTACAGAATTGCAATACAGTTAGAATTCCTATGAATACTAACTACAAGATGGATCCCCGATCTCGAAAAGGCAAATCAAGAAATCACATCGATTATAGAGGGATCATTGGATCACGGCTATATCTCACGTTAAGTAGGCCCGATATAACATTTTTGTTGGGGGATATGTGCAAGATACCAAGCTAATCCTAAGGCTAGTCACATGGAGGTCGCCAAAAAGATTTCGAAATATCTTAAAGGCAATCGTGAATAGAGGATTATGGTATCCAGCTAATGATAACCTTGAATTAACTGGTTATTCAGATGCTGATTATGGAGGATGTAGAATTGACAGGAAGTCTACCACAAGAACTTGTTAATTTCTTGGAAGTAAACTAATATCATGGTTTTCAAAGAAACAAACCTCAAGAGCAAACCAAGATTAATGGGTTTGAATACACGGGTCGCAGAAGTCAACAGCATGATTCTTTCGCTCGCACAACAATTGAGGGATTATAAGATTATAGCCAATGAAGTACCTATATTTTCGTGATAATAATAGTGCAATTTCTATTACACAAAATCTCAGATTGCACACCGGATGTAAGCATGTTGATATCGAACAAACACTTCATCGGGAGATCATGTTGAGAAGAAAGACATCAGAATGGGGAAAATTCATACTGATAAACAGAGAGCTGATATCTTGACTAAACCTTTGGCTGAATCAAGATTTCAGGAACTTTCAGTTGAATTAGGTATGTTGGATCCAGGTGAATAAAGCAAATCTAAAAAATTGAAGGTTTTCAAATGCATGAAGTTTTCTCAGGGTTTTACTGAAAAACTCAGGATAAAACTAAGAGTACTGAACACTGAGTCTTGGGAAACTCAGTTATCCTGAAGATCAAGATTCGATTATATCTCGACATTTTATCAAGGTCAAAACTCAGTAAGACTGATGGAGAAAATTAGTCTGAAGTATTGACTCATGCAACACATTTATTGCCTAACTGAATCTCAGTAATCATTGGCAATAAATGATAAAACACCTGAAGAAATAATTGGGCGGGACCTTTGAAATCCACGAGAAAAGTCAATGGTCTGCAGGAACAGTAATTAAATGCATTGTTCATTAATCACCAATAGGGATAAATTGGAGGCTTAGTATTTGCGAAATCGTCCTTTCATATACCCGTTTTAGTCGGTTTTTAATCTCAACCATCGATTTCTTCATCTACGCGATTTTCCATAAATCAAAATCCCATATCCATTGGAAATTTTTCTTTCAAAGCCTCATTCCAAAAAGCCTTCATCTTCACAAACACTCTGCTTCGAAACCATCGATTGCCTAGAAATTTTCACCTATCTCAAAACCCTTCACCAGAAATTCTCTAAAAATGACACTTTCTGTATACGTCAAACTCGACATTTCCAATAAACCTTGGTACGAATATGTCGTTTCTCTAGAAATCTCGTCCAATGCAACTCACGAGGAGGAGGCGTTGCATATGATTCATTTGGCAAAGCTTACATGCCTGGTCGCGAATCAACCAGAGGCCGAATATGCGAAAGAGGTAATTGAGTTTATCTCTAATATGCAGTTAGATGATGAGAATTGCATAGAATCTCAGATTACAGTCTCGCATTTGGAGCATGGTTCGAAATATGTGGATTTTGTTAGGAAATTATATATTATTCCTAAGAATCTAAATGTCATATACGAGTTAAGTGATAGAGGTGAAGACCCTACGGTATACATGATGGGTAGGAAACAAGAATATTTGGATAAAATTACTGAGCATCCAGTAAAGTTTGAAGCTACTCTTAATAAGAGGCATTTGAAGCCTAAATATCGAGTATTGTTGGATATTGTAAGCAAATGCATCATGAGTAGATCTGGTAGTTTCGAATAGATAAGCACGCCTAAGTTAAGGCTAATGGTGGCGATTGAAGATTCACCTTCCACGGCATTCAATTGGTTGCACTATTTGATCAAGGTGGTGAGTGATCAAGTCAAACAAATTCAGAAGGTGAATGGCTATGTAGTTATCAAAGGAAAGATTCTACATGCAACCAAGATTGCATTTATCTTGGAAATGTGCAGAGAAGAGGAGGACATCTTTACCGATTCCACTTCCTTTCCAAAGTCAAAAATCATGTTCAAATCAACAAAGAAGACTTTGAGAGGAAAGAAAGAGAAACACTCTGAGTCTCGGGAGGAGACTGCTGAAGAAGAAACTGTTGAAGAAGCCAGACAAGCTAGTGGGAAAGCCCTGATGCAAGTTAAAAGAGAGAAAGGAGAGAAACTAAAAAAGAAAGCACTGGCTCCTCAGAAGCGCAGAAGGCTTCAATCTATTGCTGAGAAGGAGGCCAGTGAAACTGAAGAAACTCAACCTGAAGGCCAGTAAAGGTTGAAATCTCCACTTCAGGTTCTTGTTCAGGTAGTGACAAATGTGCAGGAGCAAGAAACTGAGGAACAGGTTTTTTCTGAGCTACTCGAAACCTCTCTGAGCTCAGATAAAACCTCTCAGGAAATCTTCAAGGGACCTCAGATCCCTACTGAAGAAAGACATGTTCAGACTCCAGATCAGTCTGAACCTCAGGAATTGCTGAACTTGGATGCGCTTCTTAATGAACCATTTCTAGATCCATCAGCTCTAGAAATCATACACTCTGAATCTACTGCTTATGAAAGCCCAAGATTGAAGAAGGGAGAAGCCGAAGAGACTGAATGGCGAAGCAATGGGGAACGGTTCATCTTAGACAGATACCCTGAGCTGAATGCCTATCCTGACCTTCAGGATATGTTCTTCAGGCTCAGAACCACAGTGTATATTCTGAATCAAACACTCCCGGAGATGCTGAACATTGCTTCATACAGAGGAGAAGAGTGGTGGAATGCTGAGACAGCTGCCCTGACTGAATTCTCAGGTTTCAGAAAAACCAAGCTGAGAATGAAAGCTGCTGATTTTGATGAATTAGTGAAAAAGAAGCTAGCTGAAAAGAAAGCTACTGAAGGAGTTGATGCTTCCAGTAAAGATAAGGATAAGGGAGATGATGCAGAAAAGAAATCTGAGAAGGAGAAAGAACCTCAGATAGATACTGAGAAAGAGAAGGAAACTGAGAGTCAGATGGGGACAGATACTGATGCTGAACCAACTGATATCAGACAACCTCAGACTGAAGTTAGCATTCTTTAGGTACCTTTTGGCATTGTTATACATTATGTCGAAGTTACTGAAGTACCTAGCTTTAAATCTGATGTTTATGATATGCAGACTGAGGCTCAGTTGGAGCACCCAGCTCAGTTGGAAAATGTTGTACAAACTCCAGTGGTTGATATCACACCAATCCTGGATGAGTTAAAGAAGATAGAGCCAAGGATGAAAGAGATACTGGCAGGTCAATCTCAAAAGCTTGAGAATCTAAGCTCTTCATCAAGCATGCTGCAAACAATTCTCACAAACAAGATGACTCAGATGGAGTTAGTTCTGGCTGCTCAAAATCAAAAAATGGAGAACCTGAGTTCATCATCTGATACGCTTCAAACAACTCTATCAAGTAAATTAGCTACATTAGATGGAAAGATTGATGGAGTACATACAGAGCTTAATGCCAACATGAAGCAGATGTATCAAGAAAGAACTGCCTATCTTGAGCCAAGCTGATTGAGAAGAATGATCTGATGATCAAAACAGTTGTTGAGGAAATGGGCTCTCTGCTCATAACCAAGATGACAGAGATGATGCATGATGTCTTCTCAAAACAGTTTGCTCCTCTTTCGGATGAGTTCTCAGTGGCTAAGAATTACATGATAAGGCTAGAAGATGAGCATAATCAGTTGGCAGGAGAAGTGCGCAGTATGAGTAAGGAGCAATACTATATGGATACTGCACTGACTCAACTACTCCCAAGGTATGGTGCCAAAAAGGGGGAAAGGCCTGGTGGCAAATTAAGTGAGTTGTTGGCACAAACCTTGGAGAGAAAGGCTCAAAAAGAAGCTGAAGGAAAGAAAATTGATGATGCCTTAAGAGAAATTGAAGCCACTGAGAAACTAAAGTTCAAAGAAGGTGAGAAACCTACCTTCACTCAAACATCTGAGCAAACCGTTCAGGAAGTAATTTCTGAGAAACTGAGTGATAGAAGGATGATTGAGACAAGCAAAGCCGGTGAAGATCAAGTCAGACCTGAAAAGAGAAAGGCTGTGGCATTTGTGGAACAAGAAAGGAAGAAAAGAGCAAAAAGCTCAAAACCTACTCAGAGGAAGCTGATAATGGAATTCGAAGAATCTGAGGAAGAAACTGAAACCCAGAAAGAAGCCTTCGATACCAAGAAAACTCTGAAAGCTCTTCAGATTGAAAAAGAAAAGAAAACTACTGCTTCAGTATCAGGTGTTCCACTGATCAGGAAGAAGAAAGAAGAAGAGCAGAAAAGAAGAGGTGGTTTTAAAAAGTTCCTAAGCAAAAAGGAGAGGTACAGAAAAGACTCAGAAGTGGCCGCACATTGACAAGTGGATGCCTATACAGATCAATGATGAATGGGAAGAGATCAAGAGAACCTTCTGGTTCTATTATGAGATTCTGAGAGAATGGAGGGGGAGCAGCTCGGATAAAAATGAAGCCTTTATTGAGTACTTACTGACATTCTATCCTAAGTACCTGCAAAGTTGGATCAAATTGGCAGATGAAGGAAACACTCAGATAGTAGCTCCTGGTCCATATATGTACCCAGCTCCTAGGTTTGAGAATGGCTATGTAAATGAGGCAGCAATGTCTCAGGAAATAGCCCAGTAAGCCATCCAGCTAGGCCTAACAGGAAACAACCCTGAAATCATCAAGGCAAGAGATGAACTGAAGAAGAGATACTACGGGATGCTCAACCTGGAAGTGTCAGAGGATGAAGTGGAAGAAGACTGAAGACTTTGTACTTCTGTATTTTTTTTTTTTTCATTGTAATCTGTAACTCTTATCCTACATCAATGAAAATTTTATCTTTATGCTCAAAGATAATATCTCATTATCTTTTTACATGTCTTGATATGCCAGATTGTTAAAGAACTTGATTGGAGAAATACCATGTTGGTTATAATAGATAAACTGAAACTTGAGGATAGGTTAGGTTTTCTTAAATGTAACAAGATGGTTTTGGCATCATCAAAAATGGGGAAATTGTTGGGAGATGAATTTAATAAAGAAGTTTTGATTAGATCCCAAAAACCCTAAGTATGACATGTTCAGGATAATCTTGATAGATCGAGTCGGGTTTCAAAGATAGATTGTTTCAGAAGTTATCTCGCCATGTATAGTCGTGCAGATATAGATCAAAGTTAGATTTTGAAGACATCAAGACTCATTAAGTAATCAAGACATCAAGACTCAAGATGTCACTTAAGACATCAAGACTCAAGAAATAATCAAGACATCAAGACTCAAGATGTCATCAAGACATCAAGACTCAAAGAAGTTGTCAAGACATCAAGACTCAAGATGTCATCAAGACATCAAGACTCAAAGATGTCACTAAAGACATTGAAGACTCAAGATGTCATCAAGACATCAAGACTCGTAAGATATCAAGACTCCAAGAGTTATCGAAGACTCAAGAAGATAATCGAATACTCAAGATAACCCGAATGTTCAGAGGCAATCAATAATATCTATTCAAGACTACAAAACCGAGAAAAAACACAAATATTCGGGAAAAGTAGATATCGCCTAAAAACAAGATGAAAAAAAAAAGGAACTAAGTCTAAGTGTTGTTTAAGGTTGTCTCATTCAGAGAGATTGACCAAAAAGAGTCTTTTTGTTTGTCTACATTCACTGAAGACAAGAACCAATCAGAGGATGACAACACTATACTTTTATCGACAATCGACAAATGGATGGGACCTCGAATCATGTCAAGAGTACTAAGTTCCAGGCTGTAAAAATTGGTGATTGGCTACATGACTGCATATTTCCTAAAACATGCAAGGGAGTATTCAAACCCTAAATATAGTCGTTCATCAAACACCAGAAGAGGAAACCCTTGATACTATCTCCTCCAACAGATAGTTTTTCAAGAGTGACCTTGGTGAAGTTGCCTATAAATACCATTGACCTTTACATTGAGAGGTTATGGGAAATTTCAAAGCAACTCAAGAGCTCATTCGTATTATTGCAAATTGAAACACTCGAAAAACCTAAAATTTCCCAAGTGTTTCACATTGGAGAGAGCTCATTCACTAAGCCTAGATTGATAAGAAATATCCAAAGCTTAGTAGAGATATCCTAGCCTTTGCATCTGTTCTTATTGTAAAGGATATCTCACCCTAGTTGGAAACCAACCCAAAACCCAAACCCTTTGTTAAGGTAGTTTGTGTGTGATTTGTTGGTGAGTTAGAGTTGTAAAGAGTTAGTAAGCTACAGTGAGTTAGCTAGAAAACTCTAGAGAAGAAGTTAGTAAGCTACTTGTGGTAGTCTAAACACTTGTGTGTGTTTGAGTTTGTAAGCTGTAGTGAGTCAGCCAAAAAACTCAAGGTAGAAAAATGAGTAAGCTACAGTGAGTTAGCCAGAAAGCTTTAGGAAGTGGTTAAGAAATTTCTCTGAAGATCAGAGAGAGTGGACGTAGGAGCTTGAGTCTCTGAACCACTGTAATTGATGTGTTGTTTTGCTTTCTGTATTGCATTATTATCTGTTGCATGTTTTTCATCGAAAGCATAGTTCATCGATATTCGGGTTGGAACCAATCCAATTGAACTTGCATCAAACCGATCACATGCTTTAATTTTTTTTTTTTATTGAAGGGAAGATTTTCCAAAAGCTAAAACGAAAGTATAAACTTAGGGCCAACCATTCCAAGACACTTGAGTAGCTAGAACAGAGATAGTTACAAAACCGAACTAACTCTACCGAGAGTTCAAGACGATAATTTATCGATCCAAGCGCCTCGAGATCTCGATAAACTCAGCTCGGTTGGGCTAATCAAGCTTCCGAAGCAATTTCGGGATCATTGTCTCAATAGACTTTGACTCAGAAGCAATCCGTGCTTCTCGGGGCAAAATCATCGAGGATAACTTTGACCCATCGACCTCGATGAAAGAAAAGTTTTAAAAATCATCGAACACGTGTATTCCCCCATACACGTGTGAGACTCGTTAGCAAGGACCAACAAAGAATTTAAATTTCGTACCTTTATCGTCGATTTTTTTCATATCGACACCCCTTCTCACTGTAATTTCTTGAGCGGCTCGGGTATCTTTGTTGTTGTCTCATTCTTCTTATACAAGAATACAACCTGTAAACTTGGAATAATCATCCACGATTACTGAATATATTTTCGTCATTGAGAGACCGACCGGTGTAATCGGGTCCAAATAAGTCCATATGGAGCAATTTGCAATACTCGCTCGATGTTGGTCCAGGGATTCCCTTGAATGAGGCTTTAACCTGTTTTCCCTTCTGACATGCGACACATGTTTGATCCTTAGAGAATACCTCATTCGGAAGACCCTCAACCAAGGACATCCTTGATATCTTGTTATGAGTTTTAAAGTTCAGATAACTCATTCTCTTGTGCCAGAGCCAACTGCTACCTTTTGAACTCTTAACAATCAGGCATGAATTTCTTGGACAACTATTCCAATCTGCTGTATAAATCGTACCTTTCCTTGAACCAGTTAACAAGATCTGTTGAGTAGCTCGATTCTTGTGAAAGATAATCGATCACCAAGAACTCAACACTAAATCCGTTGTCGCGGAATTGTGAAACTGATAACAGGTTATGTTTTAAACCTTCGACATACGAGACTCCAGTAACATGTACATCATCATACTGGTTCAATTTACATCATCCAGGAACTTTACTGATATGTGTCAGAAATGGTTCAATTTATTTGACACACTGGGATATCTGTTGAAAGCTCCAGGACAGATGAAGTACCCTCTACCCAAGTTCAAAAATGGGATGATCAACTTCGATTTCATCCATGCAGACTTTGTGGATCAAGTCAACTACTTGGAGCTGACAGGAAATGATGCAAGGACCCTTCAGGAGAGAGAGGAGCTGAAGAAAAGATACTATGGGATGTTCAATCTCAACCCTCCAGCTGATGAGATTGAATCTGAAGAAGAATGATGTTTTTTTTTGTTTCCAGTAGAGTAGGATCAATCTACTTGTATCATGTACTTAAACTTTCTGATTAATGAAAACTCTACTGATGTTTTAGCTGACAAGATTGTTGGGGTTATACTGGAAAGTATGTTTTTACTTTGTATAACCGAACTGAATTTTCTGTCTTATTTACTGAAATAAATTATTTATCACTGATGCTTTAAACATCATTGAATGTTACATATATTTATTGCATAATTGTTCAATAAATAGTACGTGTTACATTGTAGTTAATTTAGTGATACCAGATCACAGAAGATTAAATTAACAGTCCCTTGTAACTAAAAGTACGCTGTTCACAACCTAGATGGAAATGAACAATCCATCATGAAAGATTGAAGTGTAAGGCTCAGATTGGCTTGTCTTGACCAAGAGATTACACTAGTGCATGACTGATGCACTGAACAGGACCTACAGGAAGATAAATTCTTCAGCACTGAACCAGGAAGAATTGGACCTCAGTGGTTCGTTATTTCTTAATCTTCGTCCCTTAAATAGGATCGTGTGTGGTTAGTAATTATTGCTTTGACTTATGACGGGTAGAGAATCAATGAGATTCAATACTTTATATCTTGGGCAATATTACTGGTCACATGCAATTGCTAAGATTTAATACGAAGAATCGTGTGCGAGTACGCTCGTTTGATTTGCCCCCCTTGGGAGGTTCATAATATTTATCATACCAGATCTTGCAAGTGGAATTTGTTTCCGGTATTGATAATAATGTTGAACTGTTCCTTGACCAAGGACAAAAGATATTAATTAATGGAAAGCTATTTCAGTGGCTTGAATTAATTAATGGGCTAGATAATCTTAAACATGGGAAATAATAACCGGGAGCCATATTAACAGTAATATGGGTTAAGATGGATAGTGCCATATTAATTATGTAGTGGGATTAATTAATATTTATGGGCTTGAATAATATTGTGGCTCAATATTGGAAATTCAAGATCCATTAGAAGGTCCAATCTTAATTCTCCTAAAGGCCCCTCAAGTAGCCCAAAGATAATGTCCAATAACTGAAAAAGGTGTTTAAAATTAAATAAATTATTGTTGCCTAATTTTCCTATTTTTTTCGAAAAAAGATAAATAAAAGAGGGAGAAAGATTTTCTTTGAATTTTGTTATGGAATGAGAATAAGTATTCTTGGAATACAAGTTTATCTCATTAAATTCAAGAAATCTCCCACTTGGTTATTTGTCTTGAGATTTTCGAAAATTTTGAATAAATAAGGAAGGAAAGATTTTTCTTGATTTTCTTGAAAAGATATTATGGAAGATGTGTATTTTTAGAATACAAGAATATCTCATAAATTCAACAAGATCCAAATCTTGGATTCCTTCATCCTTATTTTTTCGAAAATAACCATAATATTGGGAGGTGGAATTTTGTGAAATATTTAATTATGGAGAAAAGAATATATGAGATATATTCAAGATTTCTTGGAGAACAAGAAAATATTTTCCCATCTTATTTTTTCACCCAAAATTTCGACCACCTCCTTCCCTATAAATAGGGGATGAATTTTTCATCCCCAAGTGCAATTCCATATGTTGGAAAAATTAGAAATCCACAAAGGTGGTGCAACATAATTTTATTTTTTCCTTTTGTTAAATTGTTCGCGAGTTCCTACCACCGGATTGTTGAACAAGGAGAAGGAAATACTTGAGAAGGACTTTTGGTGTGTTCGTGTGAACGGGATCCATCTTCTCAACGGTTGTCACTCCAAGAGGTTAGTTCACGTAAACCCGTAGTAATTCCGCATGCGTAGATTTTATGTGAACTATTTATATGCATGATTGGTTGTTGAATTATTATTTGAATTAATATAGAATTAATTCATGCTAGTAATAATTGTTAGAATTAAATTTGTATTTAAATATTCATCCCGAATAGATCTGGGCAATTAATTCCCCAACAAAGCTGTATCGAGCCTCGGTTTTAGGCTCCGCTCAATTTTAAATTGTAATTTAATTCATTTTCATTAAATTTGAAATTGGATAGTAGAATTGCTAGATCTTTTTTGCAGGTGTCCAATTGTCATGGAATTTAATGTGTTTATTTATGCATGCATATAAATTTGTGTTTTTAATTCGATTCGTTCGAATTCGTTTTGCCTCATGAGAAAATCCACGAGTAGATTAGGATTTATTTGATTTGATCAATGTAATAGACTAGTCTAGATCTAGGTTTATTTATTTTTCGTAAATAAATTGTAATCGGATCGTAAAACTGAGCGGAGACGAAAATTCAGGATAGATCCGGAAGCTATGACGCGGGCGATGTGTATCGCGCGAAACGCATTACCAAGGGAGAAACGCGCAGCATGGCGTGGATAATAGCCATGCGGATGGAGCACGATGCCGATGCTACCAGACGTCGGGATCGGCGAAGACCTTATGTATGAGAAAAACCGGAGCGTATAGACTGACACCGTATACAGCACCTGTCTGCGCCAATGGCCGAGGCGATGTCTGGCGAGGCGAGAGGCCGAGCCGCGAATATTATGGGTCGTCTGTGTGGCGCTTCGAGGTGCCAGCGCTTTCAGCGGCGAACCTAATGAAGGCGGTGAGAAGTCTTGAGCCGAGGCGAGGCTGCTTAGAAAGCGGCCGAGCCGGCGAACACCCGAGACAACCCGAAGGCGTGCAAGCCGAGGCCATAAACCCACGTCTTGGTAGCCGGTCGCTCGGCAAAGGGGGCGGCGGATCTTGAAGCGACATCCCTACTGCGCGAAGCTACTTGGTGTGGCGTTTCGAGACGGAGTTCTTTTCGACACGATCAAGTGGGAGAAATTCAAGACGGCGTTTCTTCAAAATTAAGCCAAGAAAAATCAAACCATGACAATTGGATAATTTGCGACCAATATGTTTATTTTTCTGCTTTGCTTGATTTATTGTTGTGTTTTCTTGTTCTTTATTTAATTTGTTTAAATGTGTTTGCATGAGAATTGTCCAACGAAAAATCTCATCTTCGAAAAATTACTAAGTATGTTTAAACAATTAATTGATAATTTTATTTCGGATAATAAAATTGAATTAATTTTGGCCTTCATGATTTATTTATTTGTGGATTCTTTTGGAGAAATTCCCCCCACGGGACTGCCAAAAGATAGATTTCACATGAATAAATTCTGAATGGATGATTGTGGGTTATTATTAGTGGCGACGATGACCCTACCCACGAGGCTCGTTCAAAGAGAAGTAATAATTCTGCATTTAATCATGGTTATTACTTAGGTATAAAATTGATGTGCATATACTTTCCCGAAGTCCCTGTCAATTTTATATTGGTCAAGTGGGAGCCAACTATTAATCTGGATATTAAAGGTTTATAATTGTTTCTTGTTTGTAACCTGCTTGAATGTGTTAAAATAATGACCCACCCCACGTGGCTTATTTAAACTGTTTTGAGATGTTGGCTGATGCATGTTCATATTTTTTTGAGATTTTAATATGATACATGTGATCGAACCTTGTGATATGTTTGTGCTTATACAAATTGTTATTTATTTCAGTTCAGCATGTCGTAACCTTTTAATCCACTGTTAATATAATTAAAGTGAATAGAGTTGTATAGGAAACTATGTTGATTGGAAACGAAAAGTTATGATTGTCCTAACTGCACAAAAGCACAAGTGGATTCTTGACACACCAAAATCAGATGAGCCAACTTACGAGTCAAAAATGCGGGACTCGTTAGATCACCTTGCGAGAGATATTGTCGCTGAAAATGGTGGAGGGCAACCCCGTAAGGGATTACGTCCTCAAAATAGATGGTCCATCTGAACAAACTTGAGGTTATGGGTACAGATTATGATCTGAAGACCCATATCGATTTGGTACTCCACTCTCTGCCCAAAAGTTTTGAGCATTTTGGCCTCGCTAGCTGACTTGTTGCAAGCTTTGGTCAGGGCAGAGACGTTGATGGGGCACCAAACTCAAGCTTTGGCGGCAAGTGGTCTGTCTTCATCTTCTAGGCCAAGGGAAGGCAAGAAAAAGAAGAGGACCAAAAGCCATAAGCAATCAAACTCAACTGTTGCCAAAGGCAATGGTAAGATGAGGAATGCCGGAGGTGTCAAGGAAAATCCAAAGAGGAAGTGCTTAAACTACGGTGAAAGAGGACACTGGAGGTTTGCCTGTTCCAACCCCAAAAGGGCTGGAAAGAAAGGTAATTCTCACGCACTAGTTGTTGAAACTTGTTAGCGGCGTATACTTCTCATTCGTGGGTAGTTGATACGGAATCTGCTGACCATGTATGTTTCACGTTACGGGGTCCCAGCTGACCCGACAACTTAGTGGGAGTGAGATCCTCATCACACTGGGCGATGCTACGAAAGTGGCAGCTGAAGCAGTGGAAGAAGTGCACATGTCTTTTGAAGACAGAGTTTTAATTTTAAGAGACGTTCTTTATGTTCCAAATTTTAGAAAGAATTCACTTTCAGTTTCTAAAATTCTGTTAATGGATACTTAGTTTCTTCTAATAAGAATGACATCATTTCTAGAAATGATGAGTGTA
Source organism: Stenogyne calaminthoides (assembly GCA_037126765.1). NCBI lineage: Eukaryota > Viridiplantae > Streptophyta > Magnoliopsida > Lamiales > Lamiaceae > Stenogyne > Stenogyne calaminthoides. The sequence continues at coordinate 17,707,094 of JBBCBC010000025.1, forward strand.
TCTGTTATGGGACATTGATGGATAATCTCTATACAATTAACTGTGCACACCACTCACGAAATGTATCCTATAACACATCGAATGTTTCGGATAAAAGAGAACGTTCATCAGACATGAACGAGACACTTCGATGGAATCTTAGATTGGGACATATTAATCCAAAAAGGATTCAAAGGTTGGTAGAAGATGGTTCATTGGAGTCTCTCCGGATTGAACCAATCCCAACTTGCGGATCGTGCTTGGAGGGTAAAATGACCAAGAGGGCATTCGGAGCCAAGGGGAATAGAGCCAAAGAAGTGTTAGAAAGCGTTCACACGGACGTATGTGGTCCAATGTCAATCAAAGCAAGAGGAGGTTATGAGTACTTCGTCACCTTTATTGATGATTACTCAAAGTACGACTACATTTTCCTTATGAAGCATAAATCTGAGACCTTTGACAAATTCAAAGAATTTAAGGCTCAAGCAGAGAATCATAGGGAAAAACGTATCAAGTCTCTGCGATCTGATCGTGGAGGCGAGTACCTCAGCGATGAGTTTTTGAACTACTTGTCAGATGAAGGGATTGTATCCCAGCTAACTGCACCCGGAACCCCTCAACAAAACGGGGTTGCAGAGCGAAGAAACAGAACTCTTTTAGAAATGGTTATATCAATGATGAGTTATACGAATCTACCCAAGTCGTTCTGGGGTCACGCCTTGGAAACAGCGGCTTACATTCTGAACTTTGTGTTATCCAAATCGGTTCCCAAAACTCCCAAAGAATTGTGGACCGGGCGCAAGCCCAGTTTGAGACATATAAGAATTTGGGGGTGTCCGGCCTACGTGTTGGACAAGGAAGCCAAAAAATTGGATCCACGATCAGAATTAAGGCTGTTCATAGGATACCCCGAGGGAACAAAAGGGTGTATGTTCTATGGTCCCGATGATCAAAAGGTGGTAATAAGCACCCACTTTAGATTTTTGGAAGAAGACTATATGAACGAAAGAAAGCCCAGAAGTGAGATTACCTTAAATGAGCTTAGAGGGATAACCTCAGTGCCAACTGTACAAGATGACATACCAAACGACACACTTACACAATCGGAACCTCGTCGTAGTGGGAGGGTTGTGAGACAACCCAAGAGATTCATGGGGATAGGAGAGTCCTCGGACTTAGTCCCCGGTCAAGATGAATCAGACCCATGGACTTACGACGAGGCAATCCAAGACAAGGATGCGGTTTCTTGGCAAACAATGGAAGCCGAAATGGGTTCTATGTATCATAACAGAGTGTGGGAGCTAGTCGAACCACTCAATGGGGTCAAACCCATTGCCTGCAAGTGGGTATACAAAGAGGACCGGACGGGAAGGTGGAAACCTTCAAGGCAAGGCTTGTGGCGAAAGTTTATACTCAGAAAGAAGGGATCGACTATGAGGAAACCTTTTCACCTGTAGCAATGCTCAAGTCCATCCGAATTCTCTTGTCGATTGCTGCGCATCTCGACTTTGAAATCTGGCAAATGGATGTCAAGACGGCTTTCCTTAACGAAAGTCTTGAAGAAGAAATCTATATGCAACAACCCCAAGGCTTCATTGAAAAAGGCCAAGAACACCTAGTTTGTAAGCTCAAGAAGTCCATTTACGGACTCAAACAAGCATCCAGAGCTTGGAACCAATGTTTTGATCAAGTAATAAAGTCTTATGGGTTTGATCAAAATGAATACGAAAGTTGTGTGTACAAGAAGCGTGTCGAAACTGCATTGGTATTCTTAGTACTATACGTAGACGATATTCTGCTCATCGGAGACGATGTAAAGGTATTGTCAGACGTAAGGGCATGGCTTTCAAAAAAGTTTGATATGAAGGACTTAGGCCAGGCACGTCTTTGGGATCAAGATCACTCGAGATCGCAAGAAAAGGATGATAGGCTTATCGCAAGCTTCATATATAGACATTGTCTTGAAGCGATTCAGCATGCAGGATTCCAAGAAAGACTTCGTACCTTTCAGGCATGAAATCCATCTATCCAAGGATATGTGCCCTAAAACACAGAAAGAGATAGATGACATGAAAGACATTCCTTATGCTTCGGCTGTCGGAAGCCTTATGTATGCAATGCTGTGCACGAGACCGGATATCTGCTTTGTCGTTGGCATGGTGGCGAGATATCAAAGTGATCCGGGAAAAGAGCATTGGACGTCAGTTAAAAATATTCTGAAGTATCTGAAAAGAACTCAGGATAGAATGTTAGTTTATCAGTCAAACAGTTTAATCCCCATCGGTTACACGAACTCGGATTTCCAATCAGACATAGATTCCAAGAAACTATCTGCCTCAGTTATTGTGTTTTCATTTGGGAAGTGTAGCCATGAAATGGACGAGTGTGAAGCAGGAATGCATCACTGACTCAACCATGAAAACTGGGTAAGTAGCTGCTTGTGAAGCAGTGAAGGAACCAGTTTGGCTCTAGACCTTCTTAGTGGACTTGGATGGAGTTCCGAATTTGTCTAGCAATATTTGCTAGGGGCAGTTGCAAATTCAAGGAAACCAAGAGTCCACAAGTCAAACAAGCACATTGAAGGAAAGAAATCTTAGACGATAAATCGTTAAGAGAGGAGATGAAGAGGTGGCTAAAATTGCATTGGAGGATAACCTAGTTAATCCTTTCACAAAGTGTCTGCCTCTGGAAACATTCAAGAGACATGTGGGAGGAATGGTTGTCAAGTGCGTAGCCAATCTGCTTTGAGTATAAGTGGGAGATATTATTAGGTTCGTGTAGGTGACATTAGATGTCACGTATTAGGAACTACACGAGATGTGATGTAGTATACTTAAAAGCAGACTTTGAGTATAAGTGGGAGATTGTTGGGGTTATACTGGAAAGTATGCTTTTACTTTGTATAACAGAACTGAATTTTCTATCTTATTTACTGAAATAAATTATTTATCACTGATGCTTTAAATATCATTGAATGTTACATATATTTATTGCATAATTGTTCAATAAACAGTACGTGTTACATTGTAGTTAATTTTGTGATACCAGATCACAGAATATTAAATTAACAGTCCCTTGTAACTAAAACTACGCGGTTCACAACCTAGATGGAAATGAACAATCCATCGTGAAAGGTTGAAGTGTAAGGCTCAGATTGGCTTGTCTTGACCAAGAGATTACACTAGTGCATGACTGATGCACTGAACAGGACCTACAGGAGGATAAATTCTTCAGCACTGAACCATGAAGAATTAGACCTCAGTGGTTCGTTATTTCTTAATCTTCGTCCCTTAAATATGTTCGTGTGTGGTTAGTAATTATTGTTTTGACTTATGACGGGTAGAGAATCAATGAGATTCAATACTTTATATCTTGGGCAATATTACTGGTCACATGCGATTGATAAGATTTAATACGAAGAATCGTGTGCGAGTACGCTCGTTTGATTTGCCCCCTTGGGAGGTTCATAAGATTTTCATACCAAATCTTGCAAGTGGAATTTATTTCCGGCATGGATAATAATGTTGAACCGTTCCTTGACCAAGGACAAAAGATATTAATTAATGGAAAGCTATTTTAGTGGCTTGAATTAATTAATGGGCTAGATAATCTTAAACACGAGAAATAATAATCGGGAGCTATATTAACAATAATATGGGTTAAGATGGATAGTGCAATATTAATTATGTAGTGGGATTAATTAATATTTATGGGCTTGAATAATATTGTGGCTCAATATTGGAAATTCAAGATCCATTAGAAGGTTCAATCTTAATTCTCCTAAAGGCCCCTCAAGTAGCCCAAAGATAATGTTCAATAACTGAAAAAAGGTGTTTAAAATAAATTAAATTATTGTTGCCTAATTTTCCTATTTTTTTCGAAAATGATAAATAAAAGAGGGAGAAAGATTTTCTTTGAATTTTGTTATGGAATGAGAATAAGTGTTCTTGGAATACAAGTTTATCTCATTAAATTCAAGAAATCTCTCACTTGGTTATTTGTCTTGAGATTTTCGAAAATTTTGAATAAATAAGGAAGGAAAGATTTTTCTTGATTTTCTTGAAAAGATATTATGGAAGATGTGTATTTTTAGAATACAAGAATATCTCATAAATTCAACAAGATCCAAATCTTGGATTCCTTCATCCTTATTTTTTCGAAAATAACCATAATATTGGGAGGTGAAATTTTGTGAAATATTTAATTATGGAGAAAAGAATATATGAGATATATTCATGATTTCTTGGAGAACAAGAAAAGATTTTCCCATCTTATTTTTTCACCCAAAATTTCGACCACCTCCTTTCCTATAAATAGGGGATGAATTTTTCATCACCAAGTGCAATTTCATGTGTTGGAAAAATTAGAAATCCACAAAGGTAGTGCAACATAATTTTATTTTTTCCTTTTGTTAAATTGTTCACGAGTTCCTACCACCGGATTGTTGAACAAGGACAAGGGAATACTTGAGAATGACTTTTGGTGTGTTCGTGTGAACGGGATCCATCTTCTCAACGGTTGTCACTCCAAGAGGTTAGTTCACGTAAACCCGTAGTAATTCCGCATGCGTAGGTTTATGTGAACTGTTTATATGCATGATTGGTTGTTGAATTATTATTTGAATTAATATAGGACTAATTCATGCTAGTAATAATTGTTAGAATTAAATTTGTATTTAAATATTCATCCCGAATAGATCCAGGCAATTAATTCCCCAACAAAGATAATATCTCATTATCTTACTGTGTATCCTGATGATTGCTATTCTTTTATAAGAATTGAAACCTAATTAGATGATAGGTTTATTTTTATTATGTTCGCATATTTGTAACAAGATGGTTTTGGCATCATCAAAAAGGGGAAAATTGTTGGGAGGTGAATTTAATAAAGAAGTTTTGATTAGATCCCAAAAACCCCTGAGTATGACATGTATCAGGACATCTTGATAGTATAGGATCAGGATCAGGTTTCAATAGATACTAGGGATCAGGATTATCTGCACCATGTATAGTCAGCAGATATAGATCAGGGAATTTTAGAATACGGAAGACTCATAAGGCTCTGAAGAATCAGAAGTATACTGAAGACTCAGAAGACTCTGAAAACAGAAGTCCCTGAAGACTCAGAAAACACTGATTAAGCTCAGGAATATCCTGAAGACCCGAAGATCCTGAAGACTGTACCCTGAACCACTATCTTAATAAAATAGTGTTATGTTCATTCCTAGTACAAACAAAAAGAATGTTAGACACTTGTGGACATTAAGGAACATATCAGTTCAAGAAGTCAACTTAAAAGAGTCGTTTTGTTTGTCTCTGTTCAAAGAAGGATTTCAACCAATAAGGAGGCAACATCAATGTACTTTACTGACACAGAAAGTGACATCTCACTGAAGAAATGTCAGGACTGATCTCTTCCAGTTCACAGAAGTTGATGATTGGCTACATGGCTGCATATTTCCTAAAATATGCAAGGGAGTGTTCAAATCCTAAAAATAGCCGTTCATCAATAACCAGAAGAGGAAAGTCTTGATGCTATCTCTTCCAACGGATAGTTTTTCAAAGAGTAACCATTGGAGAAGTTGCCTATAAATACCAGTGACCTTCACCATTGAAAGGTTACGGGAAATTTCAAGCAACTCAAGAGCTCATTCGTATTCTTGCAAATTGAAGCACTCGAAAAACCTAAAATTTCCCAAGTGTTTCACATTGGAGAGAGCTCATTCACTAAGCCTAGATTTGATAGCAATATCCAAAGCTTAGTAGAGATATCCTAGCCTTTGCACTTGTTCTTATTGTAAAGGATATCTCACACCAACCCAAACTCAAACCCTTTGATAAGGTAGTTTGAGTGTGTGTGATTTGTTGGTGAGTTAGAGTTGTAAAGAGTGAGTAAGCTGTAGGTTAGTCAGCCAGAAAACTCTAGAGGAGAAGTTAGTAAGCTACTTGTGGTAGTCTGAAAACTTGTGTGTGTTTGAGTTAGTAAGCTGCAGTGAGTCAGCCAGAAAACTCAAGATAGAAAAGTGGGTAAGCTACAGTGAGTTAGCCTGAAAGCTTTAGGAAGTGGTTAAGGAATTTCTCTGAAGATCAGAGAGAGTGGGCGTAGGAGCTTGAGTCTCTGAACAACTATAATTGCTGTGTTGTTTGCTTTCTGTACTGCATTTTATATGTTGCATGTTTTTCCCTGAAAGCATATTTCACTGATACTCAGTTGGAAACAATCCACTGAATGTGCATTAACTAATTCACAGCCCTAAACCACTATTTTACTAAGGAAGAGATTTTCAGCAAACTAAAACGAGTATAAACTTAGGGTCAACCATTCCGCACTCTTGATTAGCTAGAACAGATAGTTACCAAACTGAACTAACTCTACTGAGTATTCAGTAAGATAATTATCTGATCCAAGCTTCTCAGGATCTCTGATAAAACTCAGGATCAGTTGGGCTAATCTGAAGCTACTGAAAGCTGCTCAGGATCACTGTCTCAGTAGACTTTGACTCAGGGCGATTTGTGCTTCTCAGGGCAAAATTCTCAGGACAACCTGACCCATCTGATCTCAGTGAAGAAAAAGTTTTAAAAATCACTGAACACGTGTATTCTCTCCCCCCCATACACGTGTGAGACTCGTTTGCACAGGGACCAACATAGGTTAAATGCATCAACTCATATACTAAAAAATTAAACCGTTTCAAACTCTGGAAAAACACCATTGATTACTCAAGATTTCTCTACACAGTGTCAAATTCACCCATATCAGTAAATAGTGCACGACTTACACCAAATCAGCTCACACACTTAGTCGACTGAATCAAGATTTTGTGAATTAATTAATTACACAATCTTAATATGTTAATTCCCAATTTCCCCACACAATTAACGGAAAACTTAATCCGGCAAACTTGCTTTTAAAAAAATTAGCAACACATTTAGATCTGCAAAAAAGCAAGAAGAAAAGGAGTAGTTTAACAATCGCATTAGTTCACAAGCGTGGCGAAACAAAATCGTCGAGTTTCGTTAAAAAGAAAGGACAAACAGTGAAAAGAAGACGAACCATCAAGTTCCATCGCGGAGGCGTCGTCTTCGTCGCGTCGCAAAGAGTCGTCGTCGCCGTCGCGTGAAAAGTGGCAGGGAATGAACCGATTTCGCGTGAACAGTAGCAGAGAATTGAGCGGTTTCGCAGGGGTGGGAGAGATGAGAGACGGAAATAAGCACGAAAAGAAATGAGGTTTGAATTGTTTATATCTAACCCATTTTGAGTGTATGGGTCAAGTTTGCCCCGGATTCATGGTATGAATTAAGTCTACCCAAGTTTTTGTCAATGATTTTTAGGGGTTATGATATATCTACATTTTCTCCATTATATATCTCCTTAAAATTTATTTTATCATTATTAAATGCTAATTAAAAACTCGTTCGCTAAAATACAAGAAAACAGTAAATGTGAATAAAGAATTGAAACAGAAATAGTAATTATAGTGTAGAATTTTAGAGGATTTAGAATCTTATAGCGGGAATTTGAAATTTGAAATCTTGGAAGCAGCTTCTCACTAAACAAACAAGGCCTAAGAGTGGGTGAAACAAAAAAGACATAAGGAAAAGAAATTAAACTTAAAATAAAAAGGACAAAATAAGGAAAAGAAATTAAACTCAGATATAAAAGATAGTATCCCACGAAAAAAGTAGTGATATGGCAAAAACGTTGACAAGATTACAGAATTCAAGAAACAAGTCCGTCGTACAAACCATTAAACAAAAATTGTCTCCTTAAAATCAATATTATGGCTCCACTTCAATACTTGATGGGTGCGATAATATCAAGTTGGGAACCAAGCTTCTCTTCAGCAACCTTCTCAGCTTTAACCCTCAATTTCGTCAACTGCTTCTTCCTCTCATATGTTGCCTGAGACCTCTCTTTCCTCTTCTTCTCCAACTCCTATAATATACACCAAAATCATAATCAGAACTTGAATTTAACTCGCATCAAAGCTTTTCCAAAATGAAATTAACACACTGAACCATGAAATTATAAAGATGGAAGAGCAAAACCAAATAAATTAAAAAGGTGATAACCAAGATCGGAGAGCAACACACTTTTACAAAGAAGAGTAATTCACCATAGAATAAACATTTTGGAACTCAGGGCAGTTCTAGATTATATTTTATTTAACGGCAGTCAAGGTGATGATGAAAATAAACCAATAATAAAATAGCAGGTATATGGATATCAAAGAATTATGTACAAAGAAAAACAATCACTATCTAGTTGCATAGGTAAAAAAGGCTTAAATATAAGCATTCCCATCTCCCTAAAATAAATTCAAAAGGCAGAGAATAGTTCAAAATCTTAATAGTTAATTTACCTTGATGGTATCATAGTGGTTCCATCCAACCTCTGATGAGAGTCTTCCCAACAAACAGTACTTGTGACCAGCTTGAAGCCTCAAAACCCTGATGATTGATTTTAAAATTAGTTGGAAAGTTAAAACGCACAACGAAATTTCAACTTAATATAATATGATCAAGAAAATCATGAACTCACTTGAGAGCATCAGGAATAACCATCCTCTTAATCTTGTCATATGGTGGTGGTACACCCTCGTAAACCTTCAATCGGGCAAGGGCAGCTTCTCCTCGCTTGGTCTTGTGTGGGATCATACTGTGAGAGCAAATTACCAGCGTCATAAGCACAATTGGAAACTTCAATTACAAATTAAACATGCAAACCAAATTTAAGATGTTGATATTTCAAGCATTTACCAAAGAATACATAGAAATGAGAAAAAGAGTGACAAAATAGCACGTTATCTAAGAATCCTCAATACCATACAAATTTGATGCTTATTAAAGCAGCAGATAAACAAAGATTTGCAACTCAGTATACGAATCTGGGCATTATGAATGGGTTAAATAGAATTATCAAAGCTTTCAATTTGAGATCACACAACAAACAAGAAACCATTATAGCATAATTTATCAGTAGGTAGGCTTACTTCTACTTCTGAAGATTAAAACACAATTATAGCAATTAAAATCCTTCATTGAGAAAACAGACGATGTGAAATGAAAAAGGAAAATTCAAAGAAATCTAAAGAACATATAAACCATCTCTATATATATACAAAACACTATGCTTAACTACAATTCAATAGAAAATTCCATGAAGCAAAAATACATAAAAATTAGAATTATATATATATATATATAAAAATGTTGTGATCCTATTCCATTACAAAGTACAAATAATAATTCACAGCCAGTGAGTCACAAATGAAATTAGACTTCAAAGAAATTCATAAGGCTTCCATTAATTCAGGTACTAAATCAAACAAGTAACCTGCAAGAACACTAACACACAAATAGCTGAAATTCAATGGGGGGAAAACTCTTATAAATCAAAACGCTAAACAAAAAAATTCCCCGCAACCCTGCCAACACCTAATAACTTACAATAGAATAAGACGCCATCTTCACACAGAAATGACACAAAACACCAAATTAGCATACTTAAAACCACAAAAAAAGATTCAAAAACCGAAAACAAAATATGAAAAATCATACCCTCGAATAGTCCTCCATAAAATCTTGGAAGGAGCTCGGAAGTGAATTGGACCATGTGAAGGCTTAGTGTTCATGCGCTTACGAAGAAATCTCAAGTACTTCATTTTCTGGCGTACGAGGCCGCCGGAAAGACAGATTTCCTCGCAGCGAACGACGACGACTCTCTGCCCATTCAACAGCTCTTTGGCCAAAATTGAAGCAAGGCGGCCGAGCATGTGATTTCTGGCGTCCACCACCACTCTCTTCGCGCAGATCCCTGAACCAGACACCATTTTCTCTCAGTATGCCACAACTCTCTCAAGAGGCGGAATAAATATTTCGAGGGATTAGGGTTTGTGGCAGGATGAAATGGGTATTTGTATGTTGAAAGGTTTGGTTTCTAGGGCTCTGAGTTTGGGCCCGATTGAATTTGGGCCTAAAACACCTAGCTTGGACCTTGGCCTTTTTATTTTGGGTTCAGTTATTAACACCTGCAGAATTGGTAAATACACCCGTACAATTTGTGAACTGCCCATTATACCCCCCTTTTTTTTTTGAGAGATCCTCCTCCTCCCCCTTCTTATCGGCCGCCTCCTTCCATTTCTCCCATTTCGGCTGCCAACACCCCTTGACGCCGTCACCGCCTGAAGCCGCCGCCATCACCGCCCACCGCCGCTGCCGCCCCCGCCCCATATCCATTAATTTTTCTACAAATCTGCTTCCATTTTCACTCCTCTCTTTCTCACTTGCCCCCACCTCCGTTCCCCTCCCGCCATGGCGCCATACCACCTTTTTCCACCGCTCACAAGTCCGATTCCTTCTCTTTCTTCACTCTGTGCACCCTCTTCACTTTAGATCTCAGGTAAAGATACACAATGTGTCTTCTTTATTTATTATATTTATTTTTCTTTGCAATCAACAAGCCAATTGAAACCTTTTTCTCTTTTTTTTGGGTGTGTATATGTCCGAATAATAGTGTTTTTTAGATTAGGTTTGCTCTCAGTTTTGAATCTTTTAGATTAGGTTTGCTCTCAGTTTTGAATCTTTTGGGAGTATATTTCAAGGCAAAGTAGAGGTGAAACTGTTGGTGACTTATATTACTAAAAAATGTGATTTTTTACTATAAAGGATGTGATTTTTTACAGTAAAAAATATTATTCATAAAAATGAAGAGTGTGTGACTTATATTACAGCAGCAGAGGGTGTAGTAGTGATAATCGAAGGGTGTGACTTATATTATTAAAGTGTATGACTTATGTTACTAAAGATGTTTATAAAAAAAAATTAGTTTCATGGAGCATATCAACTCATATTTTAATGGTGTTCTTAGCAGATTTTTTTTATGACTTTTGCGTTTTTTTTTGCAGCCAAGAATAAATAAATAGATTTTTACAGTGCAATTTTATTTGATTTTTAAATATGAAAGATGAATGTCTCCGCAACTATGGGCAACAAATTATATAAGGATAAATTGCTGAAAGAACAATGTGAAAAGGAACCAGGAACCATGGAAGAAGAAACTAACACTTTAGAAAACAAGGGTATATTTGGTAGTTTATTAATTAAGTGGGTGTGCTGACTAATTATGGGGGTGCTAATAACCGGACCCTTTTATTTTCCTCTTAATTAATGAATATTGTTGCTAAATACTTTTAATAATTATTAATAAAAAAATATGAGTGTTACACAGTATTCGTACATTTTTTTAATAGTATTATTGTTTTATGTAATGATGACATGTTATTTTTTCATTAGTGCATTTTTTATTTTATTAAACTTTATAAAAATAAAAGAATCATATCCCTAATCTGCTATTTGTCAATCACCACTTACTCATATAAATTGTTTATTTACAAAAAAATCAATTCTATAAAGAGTTACTTATGGTTTAGCTCAAGTGGTTAGAGCTCCACCACCTGAGACCTTGAGGTCTCGGGTTCGAGACACGGAGATGGAATATTATTCTCTCTTGTGGTGGTCCCCCTCTTGTGGGGTGGTGGTCCCCCTGTTGTTGGGTTGCAGTTCCGGTTGCGGTTCCAAGTTGCGGTTTCGGGTGGTCCCCCTCTTGTGGTGATTGTGGTTCCGGTCTACAGCGAGATGAAATGATGTTGACATGTGTCCAATGGTAGAAGGAATTATTGTAATTGATTATGTTAAGAAACTATTATAATTGATTGTCTTTCAAAAAAAAAAAAAACTTATGGTATAGCTAAATTTTATGAGTTTAATTTAATTATGGTACAATTTTCAATCTCACCATTTATTTATCTAATTTAATCTATATCATTCAATTTTTCTAGGGACAAAAATTTGAGCGAACACGAGTTCACTGTGAACTCTATTATTTTCATATCAATGTTATGCATAAAAATATCATTGTTATATATAAAAACTATCACTGTTTAAAAAGTAAATCATTTTCTAACACTGATAGTTTTTGTGTATAACAGTGATAGTTTTTGTGCATAAAAATGATAGAGTTTATGTATGGATTTGGTTCACATGAGAGTTACTCTTTTCCAGGTTATTATTTTTTACAGTTTTATTTTTCACTCCTTTTTTTTTTTCAATTTTTTCAATCTTAGTGCCGCCACCAATGGAGAATTTCTTCTCTTCATGTCACTGACCGGAACTATTATGTTAATAGTGTTGTAGTTCATTATCATCGGGTATAAATTTCTAATGAAATTTTTCTATTTTAGTTCACTAATGAATGGTTCTTCCAAATATTTTCTCTTTTAAATACTCTTTTCTCTCCTGCTTTTTTTCAATAATTCCAAATGGGAATCTTCTGATTTGCATCTCATAGTCTAAATGGGAATTTGGAGCTTCTAAAGGTAATTGAATCCCAGATAGAACTCTTTGTGCAATGTGTCACCTATTTTATGCTACATATCTTTTTTCCTAAGTTGGTGCAATAATATAATAAATATATTTTTCTATTTACTTTTTAGCAAAGAAATGAAGTTGTACATATGTTCATTATATTAATTGGTAAAACATGATTTTAACATATGCATTTGTTTATGATGTATTTTATATAAGGATTGTTCGGATCTCCATGTAGGATTCGTGGATTGAAATTCCAGAGCCAAGATTTTATTAATTCAATGGCTTACTTGGAGCAACGGAAAAAGTGTTTGTGGTAGATGTAGATGCGACAAGGATGACGAAAATCTGTAAATGATTATCTTCAATTGAGCAGATTCAATCAAAGTTATCGTAGTGTATCAAACATGTATTGAATAATACCTAATAACTATCAAATTCTATTTTCTTTGATAGTATATATTTCTATAATTTTATTTTATTTTTATGTATTTTATCAGTTTCCTTTTATTTATGGTATAATATAATTATGTTGCATTAAAATTTTGATTTCAATTGTCGTATTTATGGTTCTGAGACTCCATAATTTGTAATTTAGAATTAAACATGAATGGAAATGTGCACATACAGTACTAAAAAATAAAAATTATATTTACAGTTAAATTAATTAAACTAATTAAATGTTCCAAAATTAGTAATATAAAAATTATTATCAATCTCGTGTAATACGTGGGTTATGTGCTAGTATATAATGTTTATAAATCTTCAATTTTTATTGTTATTTACGTTGTGTTAGATCTCTTTCACATATGAAAAATATTTGTGTACACAAGAATCAGTGTACCGTTTGAAAAAAAACAAAAAAAGGAATCAGTGATCCAAATCAACTTAAATCTTGATCCTTCTTTTATATACAAACCTCATTCTTCAATATTATTTATGTTTATCTGTTTTCAGGTCAAATTATGCGATCCTCTCCCCATCATCTGCCACTGCCACCCACTCTTCTCGTCGTTAAGCGTCAGTCGCCAAGCCTCCTTCCCATTGCTAGCTAATTTTGTAATAATGTCAGTTAATCGTAAAGTTATCCATGGAAATAGTGAATTGATCTGGCGTTGTGAGAGTGGAGAAAGATGAGAAACATATTTAAAAAATATAGCCAGTCATTTTTTATATACATATATGTTCCTAAAATTATTAGGAGTTGGAAATCATTTTTCAATTTACATTTTCTGAAAACGTTATGCACGAGCCTGGGTAACATTTATCGAGCTTAGGAGAAGAAAGCTAGGTTTTAAATGTTTTCTAAGTGATAATATACAACCATACAAAGTTAGCAGAAAAATATTTTTTTCAGGTTAATCAGAGTTCGCAATGGATATTTATTTTGAATTGAGAGAGGGACATACAATTTGATCGTGGTTTGTGATGAGAGAGAAGGGAAGAGCGATCAAATCTTTTTTATTGGACTAATTTTTTGTTTTGAGTATTAAGATTCTCAAATGCCTTTGACGAAATTAATATTTTTGGATTTCTAAAAAATATGGTATCGTGATATTATTGGCAAAAGAAATAAACAGTGTTGATTGTACTTGATCATACATGTTTAAATTTTGGATTCACATATGTAGAATTCTCGTAAGGTTGTTGATTATCATTTGTGATACTACTGATTGTTGTGGTATTATTGATAAAAGAATTAGATAGTATTGATTGTACATGATCATACTTGTTTGGATTTTAAATTAAGAAATGTGGTATTAGTAATTATTGCATATGGTATTGTTGATTATTGGTTGTGGTATCATTGATAAAAGGAATTAGATATTGTTGATTGTACTTGATTATAATGTTGTTACTTAATCTAAATCCAAAGGGATTAACGACGTTTAATGCGGCATGCGAACGAATAAAACATTAAATGGTTTGATCAGTTAGAACAATAAATGCTCTAACTACTCAATCCAATTATATAACTTAAATGGTTATTCGTGTGTCACACGTTTTTAGAGAAGCTAATTCTATAGATGATTTATTTTCTAAATTGCACTCTTGTAATGTTTGGGTAGGGCAGAGTCCTGATGTTATTAATTCCCATTTGTACATGGACATGTCCAAGGAATACTTTCGTAACGTTCGACACTAACGAGAATTACCTATGCGCTGCGAGGTAATGCCTTTATTTTATAAGGGTTTCCCTTTTTTCTTTGACTGGGGATTTTGCCTTAAGAAGGGTTTTACCCCAACAAGGTTTTTAGTGGGGCCCCGACCTCTAGACCGACCTGTAGTTTTATGGTCTTAGGTTTTTTCTTTTTCCTTTTTGTTGATGTTGCACTGATGTTATCCCATATGTTGGACAATATTCTGCACAACATCATAAATTTACCCTTTCTCCTAACACTGACTCCGTTTCAATATATGTGTTTTTTTATATTTCCTACATTGCAGGTTGATGACAATTCGGTTTTATTGTCAGACGGTTGCATTGTGAATGAGTGCGAATAGAAAAATCATGGGTGGTTACACCAAGATCATGGAGTTGATGGTTGAGAGTTTCAAGGCTATCCAAACTGACTGGATAGGACAATGCAGTTGTTCTTCAAGTCTATAAATCACTAATACACATTTGGGCTTAGACAGCTGTGAAAAATGACCTTGGAGAGCTGTTATAACCGCTCTCCAAGTAACAGCTGTCCAAGCTTGGACAGCTGATAAAAAACTGTTGTCCAAGAAATCGCACTTGGACAGCGGTTTTTAACCGCGTTGCAAGTTTACACTTGGAGAGCGGTTTTCAACCGTTGTCCAAACATATACACTTGGACAGCGGTTTTTAACCGCTCTCCAACACTTTTTTTTTAAAAAAAAAAATCGATTTTTAGGCACGGACCCACCAAGCATCTCATATATAAGCCACCAAGTCTCCCAATTAATTGAGGCAATTATTCACTCCCATGGGGGACTGAACACGGACCTTGGCCCCTCGAGATGATCAATTCTCGCTCAAAGCACTTGCTTTCTTGCGTTTACTTAATGAAATTAATTCTATATGTTCTAAAAATCGTTTTTTCTTACAATTATTTTTAAAATTCTTTATTTCAATTATCTTATTTATTAATTTAATCACATTTTTATATAATAATTTTTTTATATAATAATTTTTTTATATAAATTTAAATTTAAATTAAATTAAATTAAAATTATATTTCTTACTTGTACATTTTTTTTAACTACCTTTCTTTTAAACTTGTAATATTTTTCCTTCTAAACAATTAATACTTTTCTATCAAAATAAATAATATTTTTCTTTAATCAAGTAATACTTTTTCATCTAAACAAAGTAATACTTTTCTTTAAACAAGTTATACCTTTCTATCTAAACAAGTAATACTTTTCTATTTAAACAAGTAATACTTTTCTATCTAAACAAATAATACTTTTCTATTTAAACAAACAATACTTTTCTATCTAAATAAGTAATATTTTTCTTTAAACAAGTAACACTTTTTCATCTAAACAAGTAATACTTTTCTTTAAACAAGTTATACCTTTCTATCTAAACAAGTAATACTTTTATATTTAAACACGTAATACTTTTCTATTTAAACAAGTAATAGTACTTTTCTATCTAAATAAGTAATACTTAGACAAAATTGAATTAATTTATAAGAATATTAAATATTATAGGTATTAATTTATAAGGATTAATAGTGATACAAGTTCGTAAGTGTAATATTATGAATTTAATATTATGAACAAGTTTTACATAAGGGTTTGTGTTAATCTCATTATATAAGACGAATATTAAAAATAAATAACACGAGAATTTAAAGAATAAAATATTTGAATTGTACATAAAAAGAATTTACAAAAACAAAAAAATAAAACAAAAAATACAAGCTTTACAAAAAAAAAATTAATTCACTTGGAGAGCGGTTATGAACCGCTCTCTCAAGTATTTTCAGACAATGTTATGAACATTTGTCTAAGTTTTTGATCTTGGACATCGGTTTTTAACCGCTGTCATTTTTTTTTAATAGAACCGCTCTCCAAGGGACCACTTGGAGAGCTATTCGAAAAAAGGGCTATCCAAGTAGAGCACTCCAAGCTCAAATGTGTAGTAGTGAATACACTGCATTGGTCGAGATACAAGTTTGAGGAAAAGTGAAATACCATTTGCTCTACTCCAAACTTTATAGAGTAACATCCGAGACACAACCAAGAGTCCAACCGAGAGTGTTTGTAATCTTAGGAGTGTAAGGGTCGATGTTATTCTATTTGTACTAGTCGAATGAATCTCATCATTCCCATCAGTATTGATTTTATCTTATTAGATCAAGTTTTAGGTTGAATAAGATCACTAGTTACTTGATTGAATAGATTGCTTTTGGTGTGCGGTTTTTCACTACACCTTTTAGGATCTTGTAAGAGGTTCTTATGTATCTCACTACTTGTTATAGTGATGTTTTTAACCATGAGGTTCGTATAATTTGATTTCAGACTATACACAATTTTGAAATCCTTTGCACTGCGTTTTAAATATTTTCGTTGTCATATGTTGTTTTACATGTTGCACAACATTTTCAACAACACTCTGAAAATACACGCACACACACTTTCACTTTTATAGATGATCATTAGTATCAATTATAGAACTTAAATGTTATTGAATTCAATAAAACTATAAAATGCAAAGAGAATTGCTGAGTTTTTTAGGCTCAAACTTAAGGTTAGTGATCCATTTATTGAGCCTTAAAGGCTGTATTTATAGTGCAGTGAATGCAATTTTTGTTGCCTCAGTATCGTTGGGTAATCCATGCATTAAATTCATGGATTCTGCCTTTAAGTTGGCAACACCAAGCATCATTGATGGCCAGATTCACCCTATAAGAAACTTGCTAGCTATCCGCTAGCAGGGGATTTTCTTATATTGCTTGATTTACTTTATAAACTAGATGTGGTGGATATCAATTACCATTGTTACATTGATATTCTTCCTATCCAAGGATGATCTTGTCAGGTCCGCATATCTTCAGATATCAGGTCTCGTACTAGGCGAGGTCAAGCAGGTTTGATCCTTAATTTATGGTCGCTCGCTTTCCGAGCAGCCTCATTTGTTCGGTGAGTCGGTTATTCACTATTGACTTCTCCAACAGGGTAGTTGCTCGCTCGCCGAGCAGCTCTCTTCTAAATGTGACTGTTGCTTGCCTTCATCTTCTCTTCAAGGAAACTTGCTCGCTCCGACATAGGCCCCCTGTAAACGGACCTCACCTATGTGGCAAGCTTGGCCACTTAGGGATAATTAATGCCATAACTATTGCCCCACAGTTCGACCTTCGAGGTACTTGTTTGAAAATTGTGTGCCCGGATATATTTTTTTGGTGTAATTTAAATCAACGATTATCACTAGCATGAATTAATCCTATTAATTCAAATAATAATCACAACAACAACATGCGCAAGTAATTTCACTTAAAGTCCTACACATGCGGAACTAGGAGTTTACGTAAAACGTACCTCTTGAAGAGACAACCGTTGAGACGATGGATCAATCCAAAACACCTTCTCAAGTATTCCTCGAGTCCTTGTTCGACTATCTGGTGGTAGGATGCTTACGAACAATTTTAATAAAGGAGTAAAGAAAAAATATGTTGCACCACCTTTGTGGATTTCTAATTTTTTTCAAGACTGGAATTGTGTTGGGGATGAAAAATTCATCCCCTATTTATAATACTACAGGGGGCGAAAATTTTGAGCAAAATATGGGATATGGGAAATTTCCTTGTATCTTCTTAAGATACAATCTTGAATATATCTCATGTATTGTATTTTCCATATACATCTCCCAACAAAATCTCCTCCTCTTTATTACAAGTGATTTTCGAAATTAACAAGGAAAAAGAATCAATATTTGAATTTCTTGAATTTATGAGATAATCTTGTATTCCAAGAATACTTATCTTTTTTCCATAAAATTTTTAAAAAAAATATTTTCTCTTCTTTTCCTAAATTATTTTCGAAAAAATAGTTAAATTAAGCAATAAATAATTTCTTTTATTTTATTCACCTTTTCATTAATGGACTCGTGTTGGGCTACTTGATGGGCTTTTAGGAGAATTAAGATTGAACCGTCTAATAGACTCTGAATTTTAATATTGAGCCACAATATTATTCAGTCCATTAATATTAATTCATTCCACTATAAAATTCATATTGCACTATCCATCTTAATCCATAATACGATAATATGACTCCCAGTTATTATTTCCAGTGTTTAAGATTATTTTTTCCATTAATTAATATCTTTTTCCTTGGTATAAGGTCAGCTCAACATTATTATCCATACCGGAAACGAATTCCACTTGCAAGATTTAGTATGATAAAACTTCTAAGCCCACCAAGGGAACAAATCAAACGAGACTCTCCTCGCACACGTTTCTCTCTGTTAAATCTTAACAATTGTCATGTAATTAATAATATTGCCCAAAATATAAAGTATATAATCGCGATCTAATTCTAAACCCAACATAGATCAAAGCAATAATTATTAATCACACGCAATCCTATTTAAGTGACAGAGATTAGGAAAACAACAACCACTGAGGTCTAATTCTTCATCCCGTAAGTCAATACGAAAGAATTTATCCTCTCTATAGGTCCGCTTCAGTGCATCACAATGCACTAGTATTATCCATTGGTCAAGACAGACTAATCTGAGATTTACACATCAACCTATACCATCGGAGTGTTCAATTTCATCTAAGTTGTGAAGATGTACTTATTTTCAAGGAACTGTTAATGTGATTTTTCGTGATCGGGTATCACCACATTAACTACAATGCAATATGTACTAATATTGAACGATTTGCAATAAATAAAAAACATTAATTCATATTTAAAGCTACTGCGATAAAAGATTTATTCTCAGTAAATAAGTGTACATTAATCTTTTATACATACATAAAAGCACACTTTCACTTATAACCCTAACAATCTCCTTCTTATACTCAAAGTCTGCTTTTAAGTATACTACAACACGTCTCACGTCCTCATGAACCTAATAACATTTCTCCCACTTATACTCAAAGTAGATTGGCAACGCACTTGACATCCATTCCTTCCACATGTGTCTCGAATGCATTCAGAGGCAGACCCTTTGTGAATGGATCTGCTAAGTTGTCCGTCGATGCGATCTTTGCCACCTCTATATCTCCTCTCTTAATTTCTCGTATAAGATAGTATTTCCTTTCAATGTGTTTCCTGGCTTTGTGGGCTCTCGGCTCCCTTGAATTTGCAACTGCTCCGACATTATCACAATAGATTGTAATAGTGATGGGCAAATTCGGGACCACGTCCAAGTCCACTAGGAAGTTCTTGAGACAAACCGCTTCTTTCACTGCTTTACAAGCAACTATATATTCGGTTTCCATGGTAGAATATGCGATGCATTTTTGCTTAACGCTTCTCCATGTCACGGCTGCACCTCCCAGACAAAACACACTACCGGAGGTAGATTTTCTGTAGTCTATGTCCGATTAGAAATCTGAGTCCGTGTACCCCACGGGAATTAGGATGTTTAACTGATAAACCAACATTCTATCTCGAGTTCTTTTCAGATACTTCAGAATATTTTTAATAGCAGTCCAGTGTTCCTTCTGGGGTTACTTTGATATCTTGCTACAATGCCTACGACGAAGCAAATATCTGATCTTGTGTATATCATTGCATACATCAGGCTTCCTATCGCAGAAAGCGTACGGAATGCCTCTCATGTCATCTATCTTATTTTGTTTCTTGGGACACATTTCTTTGGATAGATGGATTCCATGCCTAAAGATAAGAAACCTTTCTTGGAATCCTGCATGTTGAATCGCTTCAAAACAATGTCTATGTATGAAGCTTGTAACAAGTCTATCATCATTTTCTTGCGATCTCGAGTGATCTTGATCCCAAGGATGTGACCGGCTTCCCATAAGTCCTTCATATCAAACTGTTTTTAGAGCCATACCCTTACGTCTGACAACACATTTACATTATCTCCAATGAGCAGAATGTCGTTTACGTATAGTACCAAGAATACCAAGGCAGTTCTGACACACTTTCTATATACGCAACTCTCGAACTCGTTTTGATCAAAATCGTAAGATTTTATAACCTGATCAAAACATTGGTTCCAAGCTCGGGATGCTTGCTTTAATTCCGTAGATGGATTTCTTAAGCTTGCAAATGAGATGTGTTGGGATATGTTATGCTAGGATGACCTCATAAACACAAATTTAAATTACCGATTATTACTAGCATGAATTAACCTACGTGAATTCATATAATAATCAATCCAACAACAACATGCAAACAATAATTCACGTAAAAAATCCTAGCATGCAGAATTTCTAGGAGTTTACGTAAACGTACCCGTTGGAGAGACAGTCTGAGACTGACAAGATCAGGTATCTGGCAACCAACTAAAAGTCCTTCTCAAATATTCACAAGTCCTTACTCAACAACCCTGGTGGAAGGTTCTCCAATGAACAATTATAAAACAAAGGAAAATCAAATAATTTGTTGCACCACCTTTGTGGATTTATAATATTTCCAACACATGAAATTGTGCTGGGGATGAAAAATTCATCCCCTATTTATAATAGGGGGAGGGGGGCGAACGAAAATTTGGGTCCAATTAGGGTTAGGAAATATCTTTTCTTGATCTCCAAGAAATTTTGAATATATCCCATATATTCTTCTTTCCATGTGTATTTTTTCACAAAAATCTCACACCCTTATTTAACTCTTATTTTCGAAAATAATAAGGAGATTTGCAAGATTGGATCTTTCTTGAATTTATGATATATTCTTGTATTCCAAGAATACATATCTTTCTCCATAAAATATTTTCAAGAAAATCAAGAAAATCTTTCTTCCCTTTTATTTCTCTATTTTTCGAAAATTGCCTTTAAAGAAATCAAGTGGGAGATTTCTTGAATTTTTGGGATAATCTTGTATTCCAAGAATACTTATCTCCTTTCCATAAAATTTTTCCAAGAAAATCTTTCTCCTTATTCTTTTTAATAATTTCGAAAATTAAGGAAAAATATGCAACAAAATATTTAATTTATTTTAAACACCTTTTCATTAAATAGATTTTAATTGAGCTACTTGAGGGGCCTTTAGGAGAATTAGATGGACTTTCCAATGGGCTCTGAATTTCAATATTGAGCCACAATATTATTCAGCCCATTAATATTAATTAATTCCACTATATAATTAATATTGCATTATCCATTTCAACCCATATTACGGTAATATGGCTCCCGGTTATTATTTCCCGTGTTTAAGATTATTTTGTCCACTAATTAATTAAGCCACTGAAAAGCTTTATATTAATTAATATCTTTATCCTTGGAGTAAGGACAACTCAACATTATTATCCATACCGGAAAATTAATTCCACTTGCAAGATTTGGTATGATAAAGGTTCTGAGACTACCAAGGGGACTAATCATACAAGACTCTCCAAGCACACGATTCTCTGTATTAATTTAGCAACTGTCATGTAATTAATATTATTGCTCAAGATATAGGGTATCGAAGTCGCAGTGATTCTCTTCCCATTATAAGTTAAAATGATAATTATTAATTGCACACAGTCCTTATTAAGTGACAGAGATTAAGAAATCAGCAACCACTGAGGTCTAACTCTTCATCCCATAAGTCAGTGCAAATGAGTTTATCCTCTCTGTAGGTCCGCTTCAGCGCATCAAATGCACTAGTGTAATCTCTTGGTCAAGACAAGCCAATTTGAGCCTTACACATCAACTTCTACCAATAGATTGTTCGGATCTATCTAAGTTGTGAAATACGCACTTGCTTACAAGGGTCTGTTAACGTGATCTTCTATGATCTGGTATCACTACGTTAACTACAGTGTAACATGTGTTATTCTATGAACGGTTTGCAATAAATATATATAACATTCAATCATATTTAAAGCAATAGTGATAAATAATTTATTTCAGTAAATAAGTGTTTAATACATAGGTTATACAAAGTAAAAAAACATACTTTCGTGTATAACCCCAACAAGATGCTCTTGGCCTTTTGCAATAAAACCTTCAGGTTGGCGCATATAGATTTCTTCTTCAAGACTTCCATTTAGGAAAGCTGTTTTGACATCCATTTGCCAGATCTCAAAATCTAGATGTGCAACTATCGTCAAGAGAATACGGATGGACTTAAGCATGGCTACAGGTGAAAATGTTTTCTCATAATCGATCCCTTCTTTCCGAGTATACACTTTCGCCACAAGTTTAGCTTTGAGGGTTTCAACATTCCCGTCTGGTCCTCTTTTTCTCTTGTAAACCACTTGCATCCAATGGGTTTTACCCCATTAAGTGGTTCGACTAGCTCCCACACTTGATTATGATCCATAGAACCCATTTCAGCTTCCATCGCTGTTTGCCAAGAATATGCATCCTTGTCTTAGATCACCTCGTTGTATGACCATGGGTCTGATTCTTTTTTGAAGATCAAGTCCGAAGACTCTCCTATCCCCAAGAATTGCTCGAGTCGTCTAACAACACTCCCACTATGACGAGGTTCCGGTTGTGTAGGTGTGACTCTTGGTATGTCAACTCGTACCGATGGTGTAGGAGTTTGCCCTCTTAATTTGTCTAAGGTAATCTCACTCTTGGGACTCTTGTTGTTCATATAGTATTCTTCCAAAAATCTAAAGTGTGTACTTATTACGACTCTTTCATCATTGGGACTATAGAACATTCCCTCTTTCGTTCCTTTGGGATACCCTATAAACAACCTTATTTCTGAACGAGGGTCCAACTTACCGGCTTCCTTGTCCAACACGTATGCGGGACACCCCCAGATTTTCATGTGTCCCAAACTGAGCTTTCGCCCAGTCCACAACTCTGATGGGGTTTTAGGAACCGATTTAGATGGTACCAAGTTTAGAATATAAGTTGTTGTTTCCAAGGCATGACTCCAAAACGATTTGGATAGCTCCGAATAACTCATCATTGATCTAAACATTTCTAAAAGAGTTATGTTTCTTCGATCTGCAACCCCCTTTTGTTGAGGGGTACCGGGTGTAGTCAACTGGGATACGATTCCTTCATCTAACAAGTAGTTCAAAAATTCATCGCTGAGGTATTCGCCTCCACGATCAGATCGTAGAAACTTGATACTCTTTTCCCTATGTTTTTCTGCTTCAGACTTAAACTCTTTGAACATATCAAAGGTCTCGGACTTATGCTTCATAAGGTAATTGTATCCATATTTTGAGTAATCATCGATAAAAGTAACGAAATACTCATGATCTCCTCTAGCTTTGATTGACATTGGACCACATACATCAGTGTGAACAATCTGTAACACTTCAGTGGCTCTACTCCCCGTGGCTCCAAATGTCCTCTTGGTCATTTTACCCTCTAAACAAGATTCGCAAGTTGGAAACGGTTCAACTTGGAGAGTCTCCAGTGATCCATCTTTCACCAACCTTTGAATCCTTTTTGGATTAATATGACCTAGTCTAAGATGTCAAAGAAATGTTTTGGTCATATCCAAAGAATGCTTTCTTTTACTCAAAATAGTCGATGTGTTATAAGATGCATTTTGTAAGTGATGTGCACAGTTAATAGTATAGAGATTATTCAATAACGTTCCAGAACATATAAACTCATCATTTCGAAAAATAGAAACTTGCTTATTAAAAGAAACTGAGTATCCATTCAAAAACAATTTAGAAACTGAAATCAAGTTCTTTATAAAACAAGGAACGTAAAGAACATCTCTTAAAACTAAAACTTTATCACTAAAAGATAACTGCACGTCTCCCACTGCTTCAGCTGCCACTCTCGTAGCATCGCTCAGTGTGATGACGATCTCACTTCCACTAAGTTGTCGAGTTAGCTGGAACCCCTGTAAAGTGAAACAAACATGATCAGTGGCTCCCATATCCACTACCCACGAATGGGAAGTATACGCCACTAAACAGGTTTCAACAACTAGTGTATGAATATTACCTTTCTTCTCGGCCTTCTTGGGCTTGGACAGGCCAATGTCCTTTCTCACCGCAATTGAAACACTTCCCCTCAGTCAGCTTCTTGACACCCC
The DNA here is from genome assembly GCA_037126765.1 of Stenogyne calaminthoides. NCBI lineage: Eukaryota > Viridiplantae > Streptophyta > Magnoliopsida > Lamiales > Lamiaceae > Stenogyne > Stenogyne calaminthoides. Next base: position 17,731,561 of record JBBCBC010000025.1, read on the forward strand.
CTCCGTTGGTCACCTTATCATTGCCCTTGGTAACGGTTGGATTTGCTTAGGCCAGGCGCTTGACCTTCCCCTTCTTCTTCCCTCCATTGGTACCAGAAGAAGTGGAAGGGTCTTGTTGTTGGAATTTAGAAGCACGTAAACACGTAATACATGCACATCGGAATTAAACAGTTCACCAACAACGAACATATAATTGCATAATTAAATACATGTAAACATAAAGAGAAACCTTACAGTAAATCGTACGCATATTTCTCTACTATGGTATCCACGTAATCCCCAATCACGGACTTGCACGGATTTACCAGCGTTGAATCCCGAGATGAATTTGCTAGGAAAATTCTAACTCTAGATCTTATGGAGAGAATAATGAATTAATGTTGTTTGTGAATTCCCAAGAGCTCATATATATAGGGAAGACTCAGCTTAAATCTTAAGCTAACTTGATTAGGAAATAAAATCCCTAATCTTATAAAATAAATCTCTTAGATTTATTTTCCATATATAAAATCTCTACGGATTTAATTTCCATGTATATCAAATCTCTACGGATTTGATTCCATATATATTAAATCCTATAATAATATTCCATATATTATTATTAGGAAAACTATTTAATTAAATCCAATTTAATTAAAAATTAATAATAATTAATTCTAAATTAATCTATTATTAATTAATTCTCCATAAATTAAATATTAAATCCAATTTAACATTTAATTAACCAACTATAAACCGTAAAAGGGAACTACTTGTTGGGTGACTTATAGGCCCTCATATATCGAGCGATTAGTCAAACTAACGGTCTTAATTGAACCCAAGACAATAAATCATACATTCTCAATATATGAGGTACGTTGCGAGAAACGTGCAACTACCTGTAACTGAAACATGGGCTATTACGATTTCCTCCTTTCATTCGCGAATACTCAATTAAGTCTTGAACATGATGAAATGCCTATTCAAATAACTTAATCATATTATCTCTAATCACTAGTTGATTATGTATGTCACACTTAGCCACAAAGTCTAAGTTGACGTGCATCGGCCGATGACTTTGATCCAATTATAATGAGAAGATAAGTATTCTCTCTAAATCCACTTTGAGGAATGAATCATTTTCTTGGCTCAACTACCACGTACATGCACTTCGTGATGAACCCAATCCAAGCCGTATCTACCCATCGAAGGGGTGCAAACATTGGTCATGGACAAAGTTCATCACTCCACACATGTCATGCGTATTGACCTCAAGTCAAAGGAGTATCGCATCGCTCCCACTAACCGAGACACCCGTAGACACATATAGTGAAAATACATCAAACAGTTTCTCAGATGGGTATACCAATACCCTCTAAGGTATTTGTGCATCCATCATGAGATACCTAGTATCTCGTAGTAAGTGAGATCTTACTACTCTTTCTATGAGTATGATGCAGATCGCACACCAATCTCCATTGCATCATCAATATCTCATTCTTGATGATCCTTGATCGGGGCTATTTGAGAATCATACTTAAGTCATCTGAGTCACAACCTCAATGACAACAATGACTCATGAGAACACGTGTATGAATAAATGCAAACAATCAAACATAATATTCAAACAAGTGTATTGTCGTACATTAATATTAAGTGAACTATAATATTAAATCAAACTGAATATCATCGAGTATTATGTCCTTACAATAGATTGTCTCTAGGACACTAACACTAACACTTGTGCCACCAAAGCAGTAGACTGGTGCTCCATTAGTGTCTCAGCCGAAACTAAAGCTTACAAGAGCTCAGCCAACATGAATTTCTGATTATTCATTTGGTAATTTAGTTGGAACTACTCAAAGCTTCTCGGTAGAGAATGGAGTACAAAAATCGGTCTGTGTCTCTAAATTGTATTCGGCACCAAGTATCTCCAACTTATTAAGGCGAGCCATCATCTGGAGAACGTGTTCCCTTACGGGCATTCCCTCCACCATTTTCAACGAAAGCATCTTTCGCATGGTGATCTGCCTAGCCTTACGGTTCTGATATTGAAACATCGTTTTAAGATTAAGCATAATTTCTGCAGCAGTCTTGATGTCCTGGTGTTGGTGTTACAACACATCCGACATTGAAGCCAAGATGGTACACCTAGCCATTTCATTAGAATGCACCCAGTCCTTATACTCTTTCTTATCCATTTTGCTCGACTCTTCGGTAGGCTCAGAAGGTTTTGGTACATCAAGAAACCACTTATAGTGTTGTGCATTTAGGACAATGTTCAAGTTACTTTTCCAATTGACATGGTTTTCTCCATTCAATTTGTTGTCTTTAAGTATATTAAATAGTGGATTAAAAGGTTGCGACATGCTGAACTGAAAATAAAACATATATTTTGTGTTAATATCCGAATTAAGCACAAAACTTTATCACAAACATTCGATCACATTGATTATATTAAAACCTTAAAAAATATAATCATGCATCAGCCAACATCTCAAAACAGTTTAAATAAGGTCACGTTGAGTGTGATTGACATATTTAAACACATTCAAGCAGGTTACAAACATGACAATTACAAACCTTTAATTAAAAAATTAATAGTTGGCTCCCACTTGACCATATAAAATTGACAGGGACTCCATTGGGGAGTAAGTTAATATCAATTTTATAACTAAGTAATAACCATAATTAAATACATGATTATTATTTCGTTTTGAGCAAGCCACTCGTTGGGAGGGTCAATACCGCCACTAGTAATAATCCACAATCATCCTTTCGAAATATATTCATGTGAAAACTGTCTTTTGGCCCATCCGTTGAAGAAAATCACCAAAATATCTCACAAATAAATTAATTATGGAGGTCAAAATTAATTCAATTTTATTATTCAGAATAAAATTTTGAATTAATTAATTTTAAAGCATACTTAGTAATTTTGATAGTTAAGGTTTTTCAACAATTCTCATGCAAAAACATTTAAACAAATTAAATACGAGCATAAGAAAAATAAAACATCCATCAAAACAAAATAAGCACACTTTGGGCACATATATCCAACTGTCACGGTTTAATTTCTTCTTGTCTTGATCTTGAGAAATCTTCCATCTTGAAAAATATTCTCTCACTCGTTCGTCTCGATAAAAATATTCTGCCACGCCCGGATGAAACAGCCCTAGGGCCTTCCTATCCATGCAACGCCCGGCGCTTGGCCACGTCAAACAACACGCAGCACTGGATGCTCGTCTGCATCCCGGTCGGCCGTGTTGACCCGCCCACAAACGATTCTCAGTAGTGATGCCCGTGCCTACGCACGCTCGTGCGCGCGCCCGCGCTCGACCGCCCACGTCCGCTTGTGCGTTCTCGCGCTCGCTTGTGCGTCCTCGTGCGCATTCGCGCGCTTCCGCCCGTTGCCCACCAGAGTTTCGCCAGCGCGCGCGCATGGGCATGCCCTGGCGTATGCCAGCGTGTGCCGTGGGTCGACCAACCCACCACGTGCGCGACTGTCTAGTGTTGTGCGTAGTCGCTTGGCCTCCGGCCTAGCCCACACGCGCACCTTGGCATGTGTACATCCGGGTGCTCGGTCATCTCTCCATCTTCAATTCCCTGTCCTTTGTCTCGATCCGGTTATAATTTATTTAACAAAATAAATAAATCTATGATCTAGACTAGTCTATTACATTGAACAAATCAAAATAGCCTAATCTACCCGTGAATTTTCTCACGGGGAAAAACCAATTCGAACGAATCGAATTAAAAACCACATTTATACGCATAAAATAAAATATTAAATATCCATGACAATTGGATACCTGCAAAAGAGATCTAGCAATTCTACTATCGAATTTTCAAAATTTAATGAACAACAATTTAAATTACAATTCAAATTACAGAGCTCGAAACCGAGGCTCTGAAACCAGTTGTTGGAAAATTGTGTGCCCGGATCTATTCGAGGAGTAATTTAAATACAAATTTAAATCAACAATTATTACTAGCATAAATTAATCCTATTAATTCAAATAATAATCACAACAACAACATGCGTACAAGTAATTTAACGTAAAGTCCTACACATGCGGAACTAGGAGTTTACGTAAAACGTACCTCTTGAAGAGACAACCGCTGAGATGATGGATCAACCCAAAATACCTTCTGAAGTATTTCCCGAGTCCTTGTTCGACTATCTGGTGGTAGGATGCTCACGAATAATTTTAACAAAGGAGTAAAGAAAAAACATGTTGCACCACCTTTGTGGATTTCTAATTTTTCCAATACTGGAATTGTGTTGGGGATGAAAAATTCATCCCCTTTTTATAATACTAGATGGTGCAAAAATTTTGAGCAAAATATGGGATATGGAAAATTTTCTTGTATCTTCTCAAGATACAATCTTGAATATATCTCATATATTCTATTTTCCATATACATCTCCCAACAAAATCTCCTCCTCTTTATTACAAGTGATTTTCGAAATTAACAAGGAAAAAGAATCAAGATTTGAATTTCTTGAATTTATGAGATAATCTTGTATTCCAAGAATACTTATCTTTTTTTCCATAAAATCTTTTCAAGAAAATCTTTTCTCTTCTTTTCCTACACAATTTTCGAAAAAATAGGAAAATTAGGCAACAAATAATTTCTTTTATTTTAATCACCTTTTCATTAATGGACTCATGTTGGGCTACTTGAGGGGCATTTAGAAGAATTAAAATTGGACCTTCTAATGGACTCTGTATTCCAATATTAAGCCACAATATTATTCAGCCCATTAATATTAATTTATTCCACTATAAAATTAATATTGCACTATCCATCTTAATCCACATTACTATAATATGACTCCCGATTATTATTTCCCGTGCTTAAAATTATTTTGTCCATTAATTAATTAAGCCATTGAATGCTTTAAATTAGTTAATATATTTTTCCTTGGTGTAAGATCAGCTCAACATTATTATCCATACCGGAAATGAATTCCACTTGTAAGATTTAGTATGATAAAACTTCTAGGCCCACCAAGGGGACAAATCAAATGAGACTCTTCTCGCACACGTTTCTCTGTGTTGAATCTTAGAAATTGTCATGTAATTTATAATATTGCCCAAAATATAAAGTATAGAATCGCGATCTGACTCTAAACCCAACATAGATCCAACCAATAATTATTAATCACCCACAATCCTATTTAAGTGACAGAGATTAAGAAATCAACAACCACTGAGGTCTACTTCTTCATCCCGTAAGTTAGTACGGAATAATTTATCCTCTCAGTAGGTCCGCTTGAGCGCATCACAATGCACTAGTGTAATCCCTTGGTCAAGACAGACTAATCTGAGATTTACACATCAACATATACCAACAGAGTGTTCAATTCCATCTAGGTTGTGAAGATGTACTTATTTTCAAGGAACTGTTAATGTTATCTTCTATGATCGGGTATCACCACATTAACTACAATTGAATATGTACTAATATTGAACGATTTGCAATAAATAAATAACATTCATTCATATTTAAAGAAACTGCGATAAAAAAATTATTCTTAGTAAGATTGACAAATAACTTCTTTGAGTCTGATGAGAAGATCCTCTCTACCGAGTTCGAGGATCATGTCGAGGTTAGAGGCCATACCAAGATCGAGGTATGGATTGTGAACATTGGTTTATGGGTTGCTTGGGGCATGTAACTCCTTGATTAATGCCCCGACATCTTAAATCTGGGGGAAGAAAAGAAATGTTTCTTCTAAAAGGTGATTGTAAGGCCACGTGTCGCATCGTAATAGGCGGCACTGGGGTGGAAATAATGGGTCGCCTCAAAAAAGTGCCATGTTTGCGCTGATTGTCTCGTGAGTCAGCGCAATTATGGCAGTTGGCGTAGCACACGCACGGGAAAAGGGCACGCCCGCAGGCGAAAGGACGCCAACTTTTGGGGGGTTATTCATTTTGACCCCATAATTTTTTTGCAAATAATTGCAGGTTGGCCCCTCCGCATTTCTGTAAAAGGGGCCTTCCTCTCCATTGCAAAATTTCCAGAAACCTTAGAGCTTCAAGGCACCCCTTTTCCGGCAATTCTTCGAGATTTTTGTTGGGTAAGAAAAGTCATTTTTTTTCTTCTTTCTTCATTCTCTATATTTTCTGAAAAATGGTAAGGGCGGGTGAAGGATCTTCCCATAACCCCAACCAGATTCGGCGGCGACGCCTAGTAGCGAATGGTAGACACCGCCCGGTCAAATTTTTTGCTCTTATTTTGTGACGGATGATGACGGGTTGGATTACGTCTTCCGCTGGTCTGGCGATGTTAGGAATTAAACAAGCAATTATGGGAGAAAAGATGGAACTACGAAATTAGGAGGAACAAATAATTTGGTTACCCAGTTCGTCAAACTGACTACATCTGGGGGCACTACCAAGCCAGGAGAGATCTACTATATCGTATAAGATAGTGCAAGGAGTTAGGGGGTATTTATAATAGAAACCTATGTTTGGCCCATCCTAGCCGAAACCCTAGAAGATGAAACTGTGCCTCCGCGTACAGGCCTCGTAACCGCTCGACCTCAGCCCTTGGTCGAGCGGTTCTGCTCGATCAGCAACCTTGCTCGAGTGCCTTCTCACCGCTGCAAAGGGAAGCACTCGACCGAGCACACCTGCTCGACCTCGAGCGCTGGTCGAGCGCCTCCTGCGCCCTGTATCCCGTTTCACTCAGGCTCCATAACCCAACAGGCGACACATCAATGGAGGAGGTGACGATGCTCGAAATTCCCGGCACTGCCGCTCGCGAGAGCGCTGAAAATGCGGTTGATTTAGCTGATTTGGAGGATATAGGCATCGACATGGATTTGGGCGGTGAAATTGATGTGCCCCTAAGCCTGGGTGACGATGCGGAGGAGTTTCTGCGGGAAGTGGAAATCATCATGGAAGAGGAATGAGTTTTCGAGCAGCAGCTGACCAAGGCGGAGAGTCGCCAGGCCAAAGTGGAAAAACGACAGGAAAAGGTAATCATGGCCTACAATGTGTGGGAGTAATTCATGGACGATCTTGTCGGTCCCACTCTAGATATGCTCAGTATTTGAGCTAACATCCCTACAATTGTTAGCCATGGGATCCTCGTACAGTTAAAAGGGCGAGGACGATAGAGATGACTGCTAGCCAACCAGCGAGGGCGAGCAGGGTAACCAACACCAAGCTCGTCGAATGGAGGGGAAAATAGCAAGTCCCCTCATATGTGCATTTCTATACCTCGACGAGCACGAGAGAGCTGATAAGCCGCCCATGAACATGGTGGTTGTCACCTATGATATGATGGAGGCTGGATTTCCCTTTCCGCTCCCTCTCAACATCTCCTCAAATTTTGAGGGGTCGCTCCTATTCAGCTCCGTCCCAACTCCTATCTACACATCCGCTCATCGGCCTGTACAGGCTCTATAAAATGCTGACGTTTGGCGAGCTGACATCCCTGCTTTAACTCGCCTACGACTCCCATGGCCGCGGGGATTTGTATGTGAAGGCCCGCCATTGGAAAATTATCAATGACATTTCGGGTAAAATCCACAGTTGGCAGTTGAAATAGTTTTTTGTGGTCGGGAATCAGAAATCAGTCGGGCCTAGGAGGTAAGATGTGATCAACATCCCCGCATCTTTCGGTGTAAAGAAAAAAAGAGTAATTTAGAATTTATCTTTCGATGCCTCCAAACTTATTTGATTTAATTTCTCTCTTTACAGACTACATCTTTCCCTGGGACTCAGAGTTGTTATAGGATTTCAACCTAGCCCTCGAGAAGATCTTGATCGCATCGAGTGCCGAGAGTGAGCAATCAATTTTAAACTTTGAGGTGGCGAGGTTGAAAGCTCAGTTGTTCTACTTTCCACACCATCTCAATTTGAATCCCGGTAATTGTTCTTGCACGACCTCTGCATTTGAATTCAAAATTAAATGAGGGTGACTAACATATCTTGCTCGTACCTCTAGAGTTCTGGGTTTACAAGAAGTGCCCCTCCAATGCATGTTTTCGATGCCCGAAGTTTTGCTTGGCTGGGATGAAAAAAGATAAGTAAATGTTATAGCTCGGTGAGCGCCCCTCAGGCCCATCGCCTTTCTCGAGGGTGTGCCCCTCGGATAGGAGGGAGACGAGGCTGATTGCCCCAATCTCCCACATCGCTGCCAGAGAGGGTCAAAAGAGGGCGAGAGTATGGGTGGAATATATACCGAACATACCGGTATATCGGGCTTACCGTACTGAAAAATACCGAATTTACTGAAATTTTTGGTATACCGGTATACCAAAAAATATACTGGTTGTAGGTCCTGAATGGGTTTCGTGAGGGCAGAAGTCTAGAGGGGAGAGGTGAATAGACTTCTGAAAAACTTTTCGTGCGGATCAGGTGTGAAAACAGGTTTCCTGATCAGAGTGCGAGTGAGTCAGTATGGACTGATATCCAACTTACTGATCGCCTGATGGCTGATCAGTTCGGTGTCTATCAGTTTAACTGATTGTGCGGAAGCTAGTTTACACCCGTGTGAATAACCAGTTTTAACAAATCAGGTTCACGAGTCTGTTTTCAATCAGCTGACCAAGGAGTCAAACTGATCAGATCAGTTGCTTGATGCAAACTGATCCTAACTCGGAATATGTATGAGATCTTAAGTAAAGTTGTGTGCGTTGGTGTAAAGCAGTTAAGATCAGATAAATGCACACAAGATTTATAGTGGTTCGGACAACCAGTCCTACGTCCACTCTTCCCTATCACAAGGGGCACCAACTTAACCGACTTGGACTTAGTTTATTGTGTTAGTCCAACACATTACAACCAACAGATATTTATAGAGTTCTCACTCAACCGATCCCAGAAATCAGAACTAGAAACCCTAGTCTGAAATCTTGCTAAGCAAACTTAACCTAACTTTGGGTTTGGGTAAGATTTGTTGTTTTTCCAACTAGAAATCTATCCTAGTATTTGTGTAGCCTAAAAGCTAAAGGATAAGATTTCTATGCTAAGAACAATGGGATGAACACTTAGAGATAATCTTCAAGTTTGTGTTCTTTGTGCGGAAATCTTGCTATTGTATGAGCTTCTTGATAATTTCCATGTCTTCACCCTGAAGAGTAATCCCATATTTATAGACCTTGAAATCAAAGAGCCGTTGGAGAGCAATTTGAATTTCCAGCTATATTTGGTAGATATGCAGGATTTGATGTGACGTGCTTCAGGGACGGCATGGCCGAAAGCATGAATAGTTGTCTTTTATAGCCGTTTGACTAAGCAGCGCCGAATCCCGCATTGTCAGCTTGTTCATGCGTGTCATCTTCTCATTGGTTAATAAATACAACATTTCAATGTTTGTTCACCAACTAAAGTTGACATTCTTCTTGTCCAGATTAACAATGTATGACTTGTGAAACATCAGTTGATACCTGATGTAAGCTGACCTGATCAGATAAAACTGATCAGTCTACCTGATTGAGTCTTCTGGTGCCAGTTGTCTTAGCTCAACTAGCAGACTCGGCTGATGTAGGTCTTCTGGTCCTCAGTTCTTCTGATCTTCTGGTAGTCATCTGATCTTCAGGTCTTCATTACTTGATCTTCATTGTCTTCATATGACTATCTGCTCGTCTAATCTTCTTACTCATTCCAGTCTTCTGATCTCCGGACCTGACCTATACATATTGAGTTCCCCCTCAATATGTGACTTATCTTATACATCAGTTGTTCTATACAATAATTATCAACTGGTCATCTCATAACAGGTATTTAAAAACATTAGTCAGCTAACAGGTCTGACTGGTCCTATTACATGTGTTTCGGAACTTTCATCAAAACTCTAAATTTTCCAACAATTTCCCCCTTTTTGATGAAACCAAAACACTTTGAGAAACCAACAAAAGTTGATAAATATAAAACAGTAAAGAACAAAATAATCAGAAGACAATGAGAGTTTGTCTTAGGATCAGTAAAAATAAACTTTTCCTTTAATTGATTTATCGTTTACATGTTACATCTGAAAAGTTTGCAGTTTAAAGTTCAGCTGATCCTAAGAAGTCTTCTGATTCTTCAAACTCTTGGAACATATCCCAATGGCATTTCCCGCTGATCTTGAGGAACGTTGAAGATCCAATATAATCTCCATTTGACATCATTGATCTGCTGTGGATCAGTTATGTGCGATTTGCTCAAGATGTCAAAGTAGAATCTTTCAAATGCCAATATGTCGAATGAGCCATCCGCCTTCTTAGTATAGTCCATCACATCATAATCTTGATGGGTTATTCTCACGTTTATCTTTCTGGCCTCATTCTCCAGATACTTCAGAAAATCTGGATGCTTGTTCTCCAACCAGTTGAAAAATTCCTCATCTGGTGATTCTTCTTTTGGCACTAAGTCAAGAACAAATGCATCCAGGAGCCATTCACCTCTGATCTTGTTCCATTCCTCGAACTTATCAGCATGAGCAGCAGTTTTAGGAATGATTTCATCAACTCTTGCTGGCAACTGAGGTTCTGCTCCAGATTTTCCAGCTTGGCCCTTCTTCACCCTCGATCTATATTTCTTTTTCAGGCCTTCTGCCTCTGCCATTTTTTCTGCCCTCCTCTCTTCTTCACTTATCCGAGCTTCTTCAGCTATCTGTTCCTTGGAGAGTCTTTCTGCCAGTTCTTTATCAGCTTGTATCTGACTTGCTGTGTTTCTCGTGACTCTCTTAGCCTGAGTGGCTGGTTCAGATCTTGAAGTACCAGCTCCTGCTCCTGCGGGTATCTTTCTTGCCTTAGACTTTTCCATCTTATGAGAAACTTCATTTGCAAATAGATCCAGATGGTCTAGTCTCTGGCCATAGGATTCAACTATCTGAATCAGTTCATCTGTTGTGTTGATGAAGTCAGTTGGTTTCTCAACCTGTCCTTCCCCCTTTTTGGTTTGATCAAAAAGAGTATTGAGGTGGGAAGTCAGAGATCCAAAGCTGACTGATATGGCCTTGTTTAGATCAGCAACAGATAAACCTTGAGCTTGAGTAGATAGATTTCGACGGCAGTGGAGAGGGTAAGAATGAGTTTGTCAAGTTTTTCTTCAGTCATTTCAAGCTTTTCAGTGACCATCAGAAGAGAAACTTGTTGTTGATCAACCTGGACTAACTAATCGTCAACAGTCTTCTTAAATTCATTAGTCAGGTTAGTCACGGTTTGAGAGAACTGATCTTTGATTGCTTCAATATGGGAAATAGCAAAATCCCTTTGATCCTTTATTTCTCTGAGGCCCGCCTGCCTCTGATCAACTATTGTGTTGTTAACTTCATTAGCCAACACACCCTCAACTTCTTCTTTCAGAAGATCTTTAAAACAAGATCTGATTTCCCTAAGCTGATCAGTGGTGATGTGTGTTGCAGGAATATTTTGTATCACCTGATCAGTTCCAGTTGTTTGCACCTCCAGTGGCTGGTCATGAACTGCAGCACCAGGTCCACTATCATCGGCAGCTCCTACATCCTTCATTGGATCATCTTCCTTAAGAGTTTCTTCACCAGTCTCCAGTTCAACTTGTTCAGTTATTCCCAGCTTTCTGTGGATCAGAGCTTTGATCTCCTCAGCAGTTATCAGTTCAGCAGGTGATCCAACCTGAGCAGATTTCTTCATGTCGAAATCAAAATCTGCGAACGTATCAGCACCTCCATTTGTTCAATAATGATCATAAAATCTGAGAAGTTCTTTAAACGGAGATCTTTCCAAGTCAGGATCTCCATCACTTCTTCCCGAATAACTAGATGGGCTTCCAACTCTGGGTACAACTCATCAATTTTGCGTTCGATTCTCATTCTGGCCATTTTTCCGGTGATGATCTTGGACGATCTTGACTCAGGAATCAACTGTTCAGATCGACCAAGTTCAGGTTGATGAGATGTAGAGGGTTCTGGTAGGGTCTGAGTAGCTGGATGTTGACTGATTGGCTGAATCTGTAGAGGTTCTGCCGTAGGGTCGGCATCAGGTTCTGTAGCAGCTCGTGCAGCTGGTTCTGAAACAGGTGATCTTACTGGTTCGCGAAAAGGTGAACTTTTAGGTTCGCGAGCAGGTGAAGGAGAAGGAGAGACATGCTCAGCAGCTAGAATCCTGAGTGGTGAATTAGCTCGAGATTGAGGTGATGGAGATCTTTCGTCCCTTGCTCCTCCCTCAGATTGCTCTGGCGAGCTCTCAACTTGAGAAGCCTACCTATCTGATTTTTCAGCTGATCTCTGCGGCGCATCAGGCTGATCTGGCGCTTCATCTTCATCTAACTCGTCATCCAGAAAAAGAGTCATGGTGGCCTGTTTTACTTTCTTTGGCCTCTTCTCCTGAGCCTTTACAAGTTTCCTCTTCTTCTTTTGAGGATTATCAGTTGCAGAAGTAGCAGTCTCCTTGGTTTTCCCTTTCTTAGGAGGAGTGGGCCGCATATCATCATTTGTCGGCCCATAGATGGCAGTTGTGGCTGATAGGAAAGCTTTGTAAGACTTTAGTCCATTCTGATTCCATTCTGCATTAGGCATCTTGTCTGCCAGAATGACTGCAACTTTGTTGAGATTGCTGATTCTCTTCTTCAGAAAAACTTGTCTATGTTCACTAACTCCAAATTTTTCATGCTCCTGAATCAGAATAGCTTTCAGTAAACCAGCCCAGTTAATATTTTTGGCTCCATCGATAATAGCAGCCATACTATGCATTTTTACAGTTGTTAATCCATCAGGGCTGAAAGAGATACCCATAATTATTTTTGACAGAATGTCAAACAACAGTCGGTATTTCCTTTTCAACATTGGCCTGACAAAACCTGCGGTCTGGTGTTTGTCAGCCTCTCGGAAGAGTTCATTCCTAATCAGTTCATCTTCATTCTCTCTGTAGTGAGCAGAAGAGATCTTCCCTTTGGGCAGGTTGAACAAACGAGAGATATCGGCATTAGTGACTCTGATCTCCTGTCCATTTACCGATGAAACCAGTTCATCTCCAGGAGATTCCACCTTCATCTTCCTTAAGAACTCCAGTGCCTCATACTGCATTACTGGATTGCAGTGAGCAGCACAGTACTTTTCGAGGCCGCACCTCCTCAGAATTTGTTCCACTTCCATTGATTCCGGATACCGTGTAACACCAAACATTGCATATTTGTCTTCAACAATTTTGTTTGCCAAATCCGCATAATTACACACAATTTTGCCCAATCCGTGAGTAGCCATCTACAACACAATGAAATCGATTAAGATTTGTGCATAATCATAAATACATCACACATTGATTATCAGACCTATTAATCGATGGATACATGCAGATACCAAGAAATGATAAGGCATAACACAGGATAACATAAACAAACGTAATCTTTATGATCAATGAATTTAGGAACCTAACTCAACAAATAACCAGAATTTACCAGATTTTGCTTTCCGATTTTGAAATACGTTGAATCGTAAGAAACATTTTGAATGTCAGAAAGGTAAATGTAAGTTTTCTGAGAGTAAATCGCAAGAATTTTTTAGAAGAGTACTTTGGAAGGGTTGATGGATCCTCTATATAAGGAAGGAGGGAAAATCGAGATTGGAAGATCAAACTTTTTTAAAAGGAACGACTCAGATTGAGCGGTTTTGATCGTGTGCGCGATTGCCTTTTGGATTTTAAAAACATATTTAATAGCATTTAATACATATACCCTACGTCCACATTAAATGATTTGCAGGGTATGCGTCACAAAAGTATGTGTACAATAAAGGCAAATATTATCAATTAATTTTAGATAAGTAATCAGTAAAGCAAGGAATCGGAAATGCGTATCTGGTTGACTGATGTTGTAATCAGTCAATACCACGTGTAGCAGAAGATCTGACTTAATTCTGTTAATCTTAGTTTCTGTTTGACCCTTGCATTTCCCAACAATGTCTCACATATCTGATAAGTATCCTTCTGATCCTTTCTGATCAGTTGACGTTCCCTCGTCAATTATTATCTGATCAATCCTTGACTGAGATTTCTGATTAGCTGAGATACCATACTCAACTGATCCTCCTCATCTGACCAGTCCCTTGTCTGATCAGATTCTGGTTGATCCAAAATGATCTACTTTGATCAAGTCAAGTATTGGGATAAGTGCTACCGCCAAAACTTAGTCTTGGGAAATCGAAGAGTCGTCTCGATTCCCTAAGTCGGCACGATTTGACATTCACAATAATAGTCTGGATACTTTATGATATCAATCGCCGTAAACTCATCCAATCATCAGTCGCATGTCTCCTACGCGTTGTCCTTGCGGTGCCAATTTCTCTGAAAGGCTTTGAAAAATCAAATTTACACTTTCACCCCTGCTTGTCCTCTATAAATAGGACCAATGATTTACACACAACATAACCCATTCATCATACTTATCTTCTTCAAGCTTTGTATAATCCATGTATTCTGGTGAACCCTTGATTCCGGTGAAACTTCTGGCAAAAACCTTCAACCCTTTTTCAAATGATTTCAGCTTGTCAAATCAACCCTGTGCGTCCCTCATTACTGCTTTCGTCGTCATCGAGGAATACTCATATGATTATTGCCAAGCTTCTCTACCACCGAGGCGGCGGATCTGCTATCGGAAATGAGAAGACACTTCTCCTGACCGTATGCGCCCTGTGTGTCTATCGAGATGACGAAATTAGCATCAACAGACTCAGTCTGATATGTAACATGGGTTTTTTTATACGATCTTGATCAGACATAATCGATCTTGATCAGACAAAACACAATATTTACATGTGACATTTGTGTCCATGTGGTTTTTGCACCACATGTCTGGCACTTGTGTCCATTTAACAGCTGGAGAACCCATTGATCTTAGGACTTGGGGCTTCTGGCTTAGAAATCCTTCAATGCCGCTCTCGCTCCTGACTCCGAAGCTCTGAGGGTGGCTTATGATTATTTCAAAGCCTCTCTCACCCCTTTTAGGATTGGGGTTTTAGGGGCATCTGACTTTAAAATCTTTAAAGCCTCTCTCACCCCCTCTAGGGTTAGGGTTTATGGTTTAGGGTTTATGTACTGACCTCCGGGTCTTTTGTACTTGTAACTTGTAATGAAAATTTAACCTCCGGGTCTTTATCAATGAAAGTTATTTTAACCCATTGTTGTGTTGACTCTTTTACCTTATGCGATTATAGCTGTAATACTTGTGTAACTTGCTTGTTGAATCTTGCTTTAATCGACTTATAAAGTTTGATACAACTAATCTGATCAGTTCCTTGACTGATCTCCTGATCAGTTGCGGTGCCTTGCTCAACTGATCCTTCTTAACCTGGTTAATCTCTCAACCAACTGGTTCTGGAGACCAGTCCATCAAACATTTCTAGTGCACTTTCTCCGAGATCTAGAAGCCCTAGCTCATTGCATAATTCTCTAAATCTGATCTCAGCTAGTGGCTTGGTTAAAGTATCAGCTTTCTGCGTATCAGTATGGATCTTTTCCATTCTGATATTCTTCTTTTCAATATGATCTCTTATAAAATGGTGTTTGACATCCACATGCTTACATCTTGTATGTAGAACTGGATTCTGAGTGATTGCAATAGCACTATTACTATCACAGAATATAGGTAAGTTTTTAGCTATAATGTTGTAATCCCTCAGCTGCTGACTTAGCCAGAGTAGTTGGGAACAACAACTTCCTGCAACCATATATTCTACTTCAGTAGTAGATGTCGCAACTGATGTCTGCTTCTTTGAAAACCAAGAGATCAGTTTACTACCTAAAAACTGACATGTACCTGAGTTTGACTTCCTGTCAATTCTGCAACATCCATAATCAGAATCAGAATACCCACTAAGCTCTAGATTATCATCTGATGGGTAAAATAAACCAAGGTTTACTGTCCCCTTCAGATACTTAAGAATCCGCTTAGCTTCTTCCAGGTGACTTTGCATTGGATTTGCCTGAAATCTGGCACATACACCTACTGCAAAAGTGATATCTGGTCTGCTGGCAGTCAGGTATAGTAAAGATCCAATGAGAGCCCTGTATTCTTTCTGATTAGTTTTCTGACCATTCTCATCTAGATCCATCTTGAATCCAGTCATCATAGGAATTCTGGCCTCCTTACAGTTTTGAACTCCAAACTTAGCCAACAAACTCCTAGTGTACTTTGCCTGGCAGATGAATATCCCTTCTGTACTTTGCTTAACTTGTAGACCCAGAAAGTAACTCATCTGACCCATCATGGACATCTCGAACTTCCCTTGCATCAGCTTGCTGAATTTGTCATATAAATTCTTGTTGGGAGATCCGAAGATTATGTCGTCCACATAAATCTGAACCATCAGAATATCTTCTCCATCTTCTATTCTGAATAAGGTTCTGTCCACTATTCCTTTAGTGAAACCACTTCCTATCAAGAACTGAGAGAGTGTATCATACCAAGCTCGAGGAGCTTGTTTCAGGCCATAAAGACATTTTCTTAAACGGTACACTTGGTCGCCTTTTTCAAAGCCAGGAGGTTGTTCAACATAAACATCCTCAGCTAGTACCCCATTTAAGAATGCACTCTTTACATCCATCTGATACACAATAAACCCTATGTGGGCAGCATATGCCAGAAACAGTCGAATGGCTTCCAGGCGAGCGACTGGTGCAAAGGTCTCATCATAATCAATTCCTTCTGATTATGAATACCCCTTAGCAACAAGTCTTGCCTTATTTCTGGTTATGACATTATTCTCATCTTTCTTGTTCTTGAATACCCACTTTGTGCCAATCACATCTTGATGGGTTGGTCTGTCCACTAGTTTCCAAACCCGATTCCTTTCAAACTGTTCCAGTTCTTCTTGCATGGCTAGAATTTAGTTTGCATCTTGTAGAGCTTCTTCTACTTCAGTTGGTTCCTTCAAAGACAGATAGCAACAATACATGGTACTTTCACCAATTTGATGTCTAGTTTTAACTCTATCAGATGGGTCTCCGATGATCAGATCAGTTGGATGACTGGTTATCCAGGTCCTTCTTTTCTGATTTTCATCAGTTTGGAGAACATCATCCTCTTCTGATAGTAGTTCATCACTAGTGATTAGGAGTGGTGCAGAATTATGATCCACTTGACATGGACAAGTCTCTGCTGATGTTGGACTCATCATGTACTGATGTCTGTCCGTAGGAACTTCAGGTGTTCCCCCTGAACAAGATGGTTCAGTTGTTACTGTCTCAGTTGTACCAGCCTCTTTATTGACAGTTGTACGTACCTTAGGGTCTGATTGACCTGGTGAATCAGTAAGATCAAGTTCTGGAACATACACTGTTACATGATCTGATCCTTTTTCCTTGATACTTAGCTGATCCATTTTCTGTACATCAGGTACCGGTTGATCTGGTACTGCTTGTTCTGAGGCAGATTTCTCTTGTTCAGAAGATGTCTCATCAAAGACCACATGAGGTGTTTCTTCCACAACTAAGGTTCGCCTGTTGTAAACCCTGAAAGCCTTGCTGGATGAGGAATATCCTAAGAATATACCCTCATCTGACTTGGCCTCAAAAGTTTTCAACTGGCTCTTCCCATTGTTGTGTATGAAACACTTACACCCAAAAACATGAAAGTAAGAAACACGAGGTTTTCTGCCCTTCCACAGTTCATAGGGTGTTTTGAAGTGAGCCTTAGTCAGAGAACATATGTTCTGAGTGTGGTGTGCAGTGTTGATGGCTTCTGCCCAGAAACGGCTTGGTGTTGCATGTTCAGCTAACATAGTGCGAGCAGCTTCTTTGAGTGTTCTGTTTCTCCGTTCTGCTACTCCATTCTGTTGTGGCATTCTTGCAGCTGATGTCTCATGTTGTATACCAAACTTAGTGCAAAAATCAGTAATAAAAGAATTCAGAAATTATGTACCTTTATCTGATCTGATTTTCACTATACTGACACCCTTTTCATTTTGTAGTTTCTTGAGCAGCTCGGGTATCTTTGTTGTAGTCTCATTCTTCATGTATAAGAATACCACCCAGGTGAACTTGGAATAATCATCCACGATCACCAGAGTGTACTTGCGTCCGCTGAGACTAACTGGTGTAACTGGTCCAAATAAGTCCATATGGAGTAGTTGCAATACTCTGCTGGATACTGGTCCAGGAATTCCCTTGAATGATGCTTTAACCTGTTTTCCCTTCTGACATGCGACACATGTCTGATCCTTAAAGAATACCTCATTCGGGAGTCCCTGAACTAAGGACATCCTTGCTATCTTGTTAAGAGTCTTAAAGTTCATATGGCTCATTCTCTTGTGCCAGAGCCAACTGCTACCTTTTGAACTTTTAACAACCAGGCATGCATTTCTTGGACAACTGTTCCAATCTGTTGTATAAATCGTACATTTTCTTGAACCAGTTAACAAGATCTGTTGAGTAGCTCGATTCTTGATAGTACACTGATCAGTCGAGAACTCAACACTGAATTCGTTGTCGCAGAATTGTGAAACTGATAACAGATTATGCTTTAAACCTTCGACATACGAAACTCCAGTAACATGTACATCATCATTCTCTAAAGTTCTGAATCCTCTGGTAAAACCAAAGTTATCATCACCAAAGAGTACACGTGGGCCTTCTTGTTCTATGTAAGAGCTAAGGAGATGTTTGCTTCCAGTCATGTGCCTTGAGCATCCACTATCGATGTACCAGATAGTTGCTTGTACACCTCCCTTATTGGCCAAACCCACGCGAACCTGCAATCAAATCAGGCTTTAGGTACCCCTTTAGGATTGGGTCCTGAGGGGTTAGAGTTGGTTTTAGGGATCCATACAAACAGGGCACTTCTATTGTAATCAGATAGATCAGAAGACTTTATTTGTCTCCCATAAACATCTACATATTCATACGTCTCTTCATATGCATTCTGATTGGTATGATTATGAGTGTGAGCCTTGGATGACTCAGAAGACTTGGGTTTTTTCATTGATATCTGTCTTCTTTTGATCCAGTGGGGCTCAGGTGCAGCAGCCCTAGATTTCTGATTGTAAGGGTAAGTACGACTGCTACCATTAAAAGATTCATATCTTTTTGGCATAGATGGTCTTAGCAGTTTACCTTTAGCTTGCTTGTTAGGCAGCTGACCCTGATTAGGTTTCATATCAGATTTCCCTTTGGGAGGTTGTCTTTTCTGATACATAATCTGCTGATCAGGTTGAGGTCTCTTCAGAAGAACTGGGTTCTTCTGTTGATTCCTCGACTGATGCTTGATCAGTTGGGGTCCATTTTTGTTCCCTTTCAGATCAGGCACTTGCCTTGTTTGTTCAGCAGGTCTCTTTCCCTTATCAGATACAGATTTTGCTTTATGTGTATCTTTATCAGAAATTCGTTTGATTACACTTTTCGGAAGTGAATCAGACGGGGCTTTTGAGGATGTAGAAGGGTTTTCATACCCAATTCCCTTCTTGTTAGTTGTCGTACGAAAATAGTTGTTCATATCCTGGACAGTTTTAGAGGATTTCGTGAAAACCTGTATTTTCTTACGTAAACTATCCTCAGTTATTTTCAGACTCTCATGCATTCGGAAGAGTTCATCAAACTTAGCCTGAAGGATTTTAAGATCATCAGCTTGATGTTTATTAATAGCTAGCTGATCCTTGATCAGTTTATCCTGATCAGAAGAACTGACATTCAGAACTTCCAGTTCTTCAGTCATCTTCTGAACAGTTTCAGCTGATTTCAGTTCAGCAACTTTTCTGATATCATTTTCCTTAACAAGCTGAATATTCTCAATCCTTAGCTTATCGTTTTCAGCTTCCACTATTGTATAAATGTCTACTGAGTTAGAGAGATCATCAAGCAATTGCTCACTATAGAGCTGCAGGTCAATCTCTCCAGCTGGTGTGGAATCAGAAAACATAGAAGGTTTAGAAGTTACCTCAGTTTGGTCTTCTTCCTTTGCCATCAGACAGATTTCATCATCAGAAGAGAATATCAGATCATCGTAGTTGTAGAAATCATCAGCATTACTCATCAGGCAGAAGTCTTCTACAGATGAGTTGCCTGAATCCTCAGAAGGCAGATAAGAATCATCAATCCCAGATGTATCAGCGACCATGGCTTTCTTGTCTCTATAACGTTGCTCTCTTCTATTCTGCTTCTCTTCTCTTTCTTTCGGTGTCAGGTCTGGGCAATCTGCGCTTTAATGACCTGGTTTCTCACAGTTGAAACATGTTCCACGATCTACGGAACTTCTTTTGCCAGGTGAGTCATTCCGTCTGTAGAATCTGTCAGGTGACTTTCCTGATTGCCTGTAATCAGAATTTTTTCTTTCTGATTGTTTGTCTCTCCTTTCATCAGATCGATCATCCCTGTTCTTATCTTCTCTGCGATCCTCCCTGTGATCATCTCTTCGGTCATCTGATCTGGTTCTTTCTTGCGATCTGTCAGTTGGCCTCCTATCTCTTCCTCTGTTGTTCTGATTATCCCTGTAAAATCTACGATACTTACCAAGTTGGATGTTAGATTTTTCAAGTTTTCTGGTTAGCAAAATAATCTGTTCAGTTTGGCTTATAATATTTCCAACAGGTTCAGTAGACTTTGAGTTGCTGTCGGCTGCTTTGAATGCAACTTATTTTGATGTGGCAGGTGTGACTTCGGCAGGCGACTCGTCTTCTTCTTCTTGCCCTCTTTCGATCAGATCGAACTCATGGGCTTTAAGGCTCATGACAGGTTGTTTGGCTTCATCTTAACGATATCTTGACAATCCTTTATCACTGTGACTTTCATATCCCACTTCTTTGTCAGAGATCTCAAGATCTTGTAGTTAACATCTTTGTCTGACATTTCTCATCCAAGTTCTCGTAGCTTGTTGACAGACATGGTGATTCTCCCATCGAGCTGATTGATGGTTTCATTTGGCAGCATCTTAAGTTTCTCAAACTTCACCAGTTCGGCTTGCAGTCTGCTATCTTTAATCAGATCATTTCCTTCACACATTTCAGCAAGTGTATCCCACATATGTTTGGCTGCCTTGAGATACTTGATCTTTTCACGTGTGATCTTATCCATTGTTTTCATGATTATGTGTCGCGTAACCGTATCCAATGTTGACAGTTTCCTCTCTTCAACATCCATCAGAACTGGACTCTTTCTGATCCGAGCGCCGATTGGAAAATTTGGGTCACCACCTTCAGCTTGATTGTTGTGGTAGATGAGGATTGGTCCTTGTTCTAGAACTTCCATCATCCTGTTGCTGATGGCTCCCAAATGGTTGCTCATGATTATGGCCCAATCTGCATAATCATCAATGGTAAACTTTGGAAGATCATGACACATGCCGGATGTATTATCCATGCTGAGTGAGTTTTAGAAAATAGATGAAGTTTTAAAAACGGTTTTTCAAGATCTGTGCAAGTGACCACAAACATTCTTCCTCAAGAACCGATGATATTCTAAGCCAGTGGTCCGTAGAACCACTGCTCTGATACCACTTGTAGGTCCCAAACGGGTTTCGTGAGGGCAAAAGTCTAGAGGGGAGGGGTGAATAGACTTCTGAAAAACTTTTCGTGCAGATCAGGTGTGAAAACAGGTTTCCTGATCAGAGTGCGAGTGAGTCAATATGGACTGATATCCAACTTACTGATCGCCTGATGGCTGATCAGTTCGGTGTCTATCAGTTTAACTGATTTTGCGGAAGCTAGTTTATACCCGTGTGAAAAACCAGTATTAACAAATCAGATTCACGAGTCTATTTCCAATCAGCTGACCAAGGAGTCAAACTGATCAGATCAGTTGCTTGATGCAAACTGATCCTAACTCAGAATATGTATGAGATCTTAAGTAAAGTCGTGTGCGATGGTGTAAAGCAGTTAAGATCAGATAAATGCACACAAGATTTATAGTGGTTCGGACAATCAGTCCTACGTCCACTCTTCCCTATCACAAGGGGCACCAACTTAACCGACTTGGACTTAGTTTATTGTGTTAGTCCAACACATTACAACCAACAAATATTTATAGAGTTCTCACTCAACCGATCCCAGAAATCAGAACTAGAAACCCTATTCTGAAATCTTGCTAAACAAACTTAACCTAACTTTGGGTTTGAGTAAGATTTGTTATTTTTCCAACTAGAAATCTATCCTAGTATTTGTGTAGCCTAAAAGCTAAAGGATGAGATTTCTATGCTAAGAACAATGGGATGAACACTTAGAAATAATCTTCAAGTTTGTGTTCTTTGTGCGGAAATCTTGCTATAGTATGAGCTTCTTGATAATTTTCGTGTCTTCACTCTGAAGAGTAATCCCATATTTATAGACCTTGAAATCAAAGAGCCGTTGGAGAACAATTTGAATTTCTGGCTATATTTGGTAGATATTCAGGATTTGATATGACGTGCTTCAGGGACGGCATGGCCGAAAGCGTGAATGGTTGTCTTTTATAGCG
This sequence comes from Stenogyne calaminthoides, assembly GCA_037126765.1. Taxonomy (NCBI): domain Eukaryota; kingdom Viridiplantae; phylum Streptophyta; class Magnoliopsida; order Lamiales; family Lamiaceae; genus Stenogyne; species Stenogyne calaminthoides. The sequence goes on from JBBCBC010000025.1 coordinate 17,753,897, forward strand.
GTTTGACTAAGCAGCGCCGAATCCCGCATTGTCAGCTTGTTCATGCGTGTCATCTTCTCATTGGTTAATAAATACAACATTTCAGTGTTTGTTCACCAACTAAAGTTGACATTCTTCTTGTCCAGATTAACAACGTATGACTTGTGAAACATCAATTGATACTTGATGTAAGCTGACCTGATCAGATAAAACTGATCATTCTACCTGATTGAGTCTTCTGGTGTCAGTTGTCTTAGCTCAACTAGCAGACTCTGCTGATGTAGGTCTCCTGGTCTTCTGGTCCTCAGTTCTTCTGATCTTCTGGTAGTCATCTGATCTTCAGGTCTTCATTACTTGATCTTCATTGTCTTCACCTGATCATCTGACTATCTACTCGTCTGATCTTCTGACTCATTCCAGTCTTCTGATCTCCGGACCTGACATATACATATTGAGTTCCCCCTCAATATGTTACCTATCATATATATTAGTTGTTCTATACAATAATTATCAACTGATCATCTCATAACAGGTATTTAAAAACATCAGTCAGCTAACAGGTCTGACTGGTCCTATTACATGTGTTTCGGAACTTTCATCAAAACTCTAAATTTCCCAACACTGGTATATAAAAAAATTTCGGTATACCGATATATGCCGGAATACGGTACATATACCGTACCATTATACATATAATATTTTTTTATTTAATTAAAATTTTAAAATTTTAGTATAGAAACTCTAGTCTTAGTATTTTCTCTCTCACTGGGCTCTTTCTCTTTTAGTATTTGTTGAAACATGGATTGTATTATTTTTAATATTTATTGTATTGAACAATTAGACTACTAAGACATATGTTAAGATAAATTATTATTCATAAAATACATGACTTTTTTAATAAATAATCAAGGTATGAACGGTATACCGAATTTTCGATACGGTATGGTGTAACGAAATTGCAGTACAATATGGTATACTAAAATTTCGGTACGGTACGGTATACTAAAAATTCGGTACGGCATACGGTATGAGATTTTAGCATATCGAAACTTGGGTATACCGAAATTTTCGGTACGGTACGATATGAATATTCTCATACCGTAAATTCTAGTACGGTATACGGTATAAGCGGTATGATATAGTACGATACGGTATGCCAGCCCTAGGCAAGAGGAGGGCAACGTCGAGGAGCAAGTCAACAATTTGCCTCTACAAACTAAATGCCGATGCACCCCGACTCCTTGCTCCACTAAAAAGGATGCTTCCTCGGGCCTTGACAATATCCAATTGTTGAGTGTCCCCTCTGGTCGGGACCCCTCGGATCGGACCTTGACTAGTCGGGACCCTGTCCCTCGCCTTCTACCACTTATTTCTTTGATCATCAAGTATTATCCTTAAGATGAGATCCTGAATGATCTCTAGAGAAAACAAGACATCATGTAGTATGGAACATTGATCATCGTCAATCTCAACTTTACAAGTCCCTATACTTCAACTCGAGCTTAGTTTCACACATAATTCCATATCTTCCCTCTTGGAACATGATGGAGATATGTAAATTAACTGTCCATTTGTCATTAGTCAATAATATGTGTCTATAGTCCACACGGATAATATTCAGTCAGAAACACAACAACAAAGACAATTATGCTTAAATAAAAAATTACAATGAACTTCTTTTGTCCCTTTAGAAATCAAGATATTCATGAGTAAAATGATCAAGTTTGCATGTCATCTTACTTTAACATCTCTCTTCTTCCTATTTTTCTTAGCATTAGGACTAATGTCAAGTTTAATAACAGTATTTCTAATTTTAAACTGCTTGTTATTTCCTTCCTTCCTTCAGTATGTCTTGTGTTAATCGTACCATAAGACTAAAATATGGAATGTCAATTGTACCATAAGAGAATTCAATTGAAAGTTCGGATGTGTACCAAGTTGTGTGTACATCTAGACATATATTAAGTTGTTGGTTTGGTTAGCAGATATCAGTTAATTCTGGAAAAGACACTAAAATATAGTGAGTGAGATTTTTGAGATATTTGAAGGGTACTGGGGATTATTATCTCAAGGATATATTCTAAACTTGGAGAGTATGCAAACACTAACTGGAATTGTGATTTAAATGGATGTAAATCAAATTTTAGTTATGTCTTCTTGATTAATAATTAAGCAATCTCATGGCATAACATTAAATTTTGATCTGTATAACACTAGCCACTAAGGAAGATAAACATGTGGCATGTTCATCTGCAGTCAAATAAATATTTTGGTTAAATTATTTATTTAGAATTAATAAGCATTCTATTGAGATCTGTAGCAATTCACTGAGGATTCAAACACTCTAGTGGGAGTGGTAGTGATTAGTTGTGGCATCAAACACTTGAGTGGAAGTTATTACAATTAATTATGGAATTCTACACTTCAGTACGAGCTATATTGATTGATTCTGAAATTAAACACTCTAGTGAGAGTCGTTATAATTCATCATAGTAATCAAAGCCGCTAAAGTTTACACTAAAGATTTCAAGTATCATGAAAAGGTTCAACTTCGTAAAAATATTACAAAGAAGAAAGAGTGATTCTAGAATGCATTCTTGTTTGCTTGATGTTAGCTGATTTTGTTGTCAAATCTATTACCGAGATGTATATGACTTCTTAAGTTTCTGGGTTTGTTTCAATTTGAATGGACCACGAAGTAGTTGTTAATGTTACTAGATATTTATGTATTGTGATTTATATGAAAAGTTCATATAATAGTATGTTGACAAGTAAAGATTGGCTCTCATACGAGCAATTGACTCTAACATTGGGGGTATGTTCATAGATGAGATTAAATTGACTAGAGCTAATCACAATGGATTTTACCACATATCTATTTGACTTGTTACAAAGTTAAATCAATGGATCTGGACAATAGAGGAAGAAAATCCAAGTTAAATATCGGGGATACACTTGAACTGTGATTTACACGATGACAAATAAATTAAAAAGACATATGCTTCCATTATGAGAAGTTAAGACATCGTTACATGTGTTTCATACCACATGTGCTAAGTTGACCATAAGGAATGAGAAATATATCCCAACTTTCTCATTGTATGAGACCTTGAGGTTTAAATAAGCCTCTTAAAAGTACCCTTAAGACTTTATACTAAATTTCTAAATCTTCACTTTAGTGTTGCTACTATAGCATGTTACCGATAACTATGAATAATGCAGATCCTTATTAACACTTTTTATTGTATTTATTGACCAGTCAATCAAGTTGAGAACTTGATTATGAATACATAAATCCGATGAAAGGCTGAATATGCTCTAATAGATTCAAGGGATTGAAAGAGACATGTCAACTTTTGTTAATTGAAAGAGTTTTGGGGTATAACGAGTTTTGATTCTTCATATAAAACTAGTTGAGTTGTTATATATCAATAATAAGTGTATAGCATAAAAACTCATATTTTTTAAGGCCACAATTTATTTGCCTGTTTGAAAAAATATTATGTGATGGTATAAAGATGAAGTAGGTGAATATAAAAGAAAAAATTACAATTAGATACAAGATTGAGTAAACCATTACAACCAGATACAAAGTGCAGAAATTTGAACTAAAGTACGTGGCACTTTAGTTCACATTTGAACTAGAGTGCATACATTTTCTGCACTTTGTATCTGGTTGTAAGTTTTCGGGTGACTTTGTAGTGGAATGTTTTTCTCCTAATATAAAACTCAAACTTCATGCATGTGTGAGTGGAAGATGAAAGTTATTAATTAAAATAATTTAATAATATTAATTATTGTTTAATAAATGATATTATCGACACACGAAGTGGATAAAGTTAAAGGGGTAAGTTGGTTAACACGGGGAGAAAACGAATGAGATTAGCTTTTTTTTAAGAAAAAGTGATTTTTAGGAAAAATCTTATCTCATTTGTTTTCTCCCGGTGTTAACCAACTTACCCCTTTAACTTTATTCGATTCGTGTGTGGATAATATTATTTATTAAACAATAATGAGTACTATTAAATTGTTATTTTAATTAATAAATTTCACTTATTATTCTGATCATATTTCTTGGTGAAGACATCGGCGATCTGGAGATGAGAAGGTACAAACCGTATCTCACGTAACCCGAAGAGACTAGCTCATTTAATAAAAGTGACACTCAATGTCAATGTATTATGCATGTTTATGTTCAATAGGATTCTAACTAAAAATACAAGGCATTTTTGTTGTCACAAAGAAAATCAGTCGAGCAAAAGGCATGGTACGAAGTTCTCAATGCAAATAAGTTAGTCAGACCCTTTCTTGAGCAATATTAGCAAGGGCACACTATTTCAATTCACAACTGGAACGAGGAAATGTTGGTTGTTTACTTGCACTCCAAGAAGCCAAGTTATTTCTAAAAAATATTGAATACCCATATGTTGAGCGTCGAGTTTCAACACAATAGGCCCGATCTGCATCAGAGTATCGAGTGATAGAATATATGATGAATGTAATTCTTTTAGTATGAAATAAGGTAAAAAATTGCAAAAAAAAAAAGATTTATCTTTGTCACTTACTGCACTTTAAGGACTCAACTTTCAACTTTTGTAGGGAAGGTACTGAACTACTAGTTCATTGCAAAAAAAAAAAAAAAGACGGGTAATTTTAAAGAAAAAAAATAAGGTTTTTTTTAATATCAATTTGCATTAATTGGACTTCTTTCATTCTCAAACCTAAATTAAAGGGTTTCACACCAATAAACTTATAATGTTCTTAGCCTTTATATTTTTTTCCAGAATTCGCTCCTTCACATTCATGGTAAAATGAGTTTGAAAACACGAAGTTTCGAATAATGCAGGAGGTCTCGGCAATGGAATTTCAGAATATGGTGAATGTTTATTCTCGTTTCAAGCTGATTAAAGTATGTGAATAATGTAATATTATTACTATATAAGCGTATTTTTATAATATTTGTGGAAAATAATTTCTTTTTACTTAAACCTAGTCAGCAATGGTGGTATTATTTATTATTTCCAGAATAGTGTTATTTTTATCACCTGAACATGATTTTCTTGTTGCTGAAATTGTTTATCACCTTTAATGCATCCCTCTTAAATACAGAACATCTGATGCCAGTTGTTATGTAATTGTATGAGTATTGTTTGTTATTATGTATTTTTTTTGTAAGCTCTTGTCTGTAATTGTATGAGTACTGTTTGTACTCGTTACATTTACTAAATTTATTTTACCTTTTAAAAAAGAATTAATTAATAGTCAATAATAATATTTATTATTTTTTGTAAAATGATATATGAATTGATGGAAATACCCCCTTGTTTTTTCTTTAAAATTGCCCGAGACCCTTTTTGGCAACAAACTGATTGTTCAATATTTGCTCTGCGAAAATCGAAAGTTGAGTCCTCGAAGTGGAATAAGTGGTAAAATTAAGTTTTGTTTTTGCAATTTGTCCTGAGATAAAATAGTTATTTTAAAAAAATGTACATAATATATATGTAGAGTTTTTTGCACTTTTAGTCCCACATGACAGACCTCCTCACAATTTTAGTCTCAAATCTTACATTTTTAGTCCCAAAGCAGAAAATTTTGACACATTTGGTCATGCGATTAGAAAAACCGTCTAAATTTCCGTCAAATTCTCGCGTCCTAGCCACGCACCATTAGTCAACTTTAATAAATAGAAAAAAAATTAATAAGAATAAGTAAACAAAACCCACATCGTGTTCTCATTTCTTCCCCAAACCCTAATTCCTTTCCCCTTCGCATTGCCGCCGTCCCACGGCGGGCGCCGCCCCGACGCGGACATGAATGGCCTCACAGGACGTGTCTTCGGCCTTGGGCCTACTACTTTCGCGACTCTCAGACCCTAAGATTGTTGACACGTTACTTCGCGACCCAGCAGCCTTCATCGCGCGACTTTCCGACCCAAAATTCGTAGAAGCCCTGCTTTGCGACCCCGCATCCCTCATTGCGACGCCGATTCAGAGGTCAGCGGACCCTAAAACATTGGCGATTTCATATGTGCTAGACATGGGAACTCACCCGCACCGATTCTGGTTTGTGTTTCTCCGATTTGAATAACGGTGTACAGCAGGTTCGTGCTGCTATTTCTGGGATTGAGGATGGTATGCACGCTCCCTCGATTCCTGTTGCATTACCTCAAGGTAAATCGCTTATTCCCACTGGTTTAAATTCTGGTGCATTGCTTGGTAGGAAGAATGGTGTGAATACTGATGTTTCTGGTTCAAAATTGGGGGGAATTTTTTATGGTTTCGAACTCTGGTGTTAATGCTTTGGGTTCTGTTTCTGGGATTGCACCTACTGATTGAATGTGTTATGCTGAAATGATCCCCATCTGAAATTTGGGAAGAATTGAAGCATTTTCCACAAAATAGGAGTATTGAAGTTCAATTGATTGAATGTGTTATGCTGAAAAATAATTTGTATTGCAGTAGATGAAATTTAAATCTGATGAACTTGTAATCTAATTTTTCAAGCACAAATCTTTGCTGACATAAAGAATTATTACCCCATCATGTTTAAATCTGATGAAAATATGCAGAGAACAGATGTTCTCGAGTAATCAGCTGGATGCTAGCCGTGGCCTTCGACAGGAGAAGCTGCAGAAACTGCGCGACCCGTGCCGCGAATGCTGCGCGCGTGGCAGAGCTGTGAACATAGGTGATGCTGCCTTCGTTACCTCTCTCAACTTGATAACGGCCACGCTTTTTTCGGTTGATTTGACGGACTTTGATTCGAATGCTACTCAGGAATTGAAGGAGTGTCTTCAGCGTGTGGGGAAGGTTGGCGCCGCTCCGAATCTGGCCAACATTTTTCCAGTTCTTCTGAGGTTCGATCCGCAGGGGATTAAGAGGGAGGCAGAGTTTTATTTGGGGAAGTTGCTTGATATAATTGGAGATATAATTAAGCAGAGATTGGAATCGGGAGAGAAGAAGAGCGATTTGTTAGAAGCACTTCTTGATCTCAGGGAGGGAAGCGAGTACAAGCTGAGTTTGGAGGAAATTCAACTTCTACTCTCAGTGAGACTTATCTCTCTGTTTTCTTTTAAACAATATTAGTTGATTTTACTGAACAGTATTAGTTGTTTTATTGAAAAGTATTAGTTGGGTACATTTGCCCCGTATAAGAAACTTAATGTTACTCTCTCTTATGATATGTTTTATTGAAAAATATTAGTTGGGTACATTTGCCCCGTATAAGAAACTTAATGTTACTCTTAGGACATGTGATACATTGTGGGGAGTGAAGTTTATTAGATCACTTTAGACAACCTTCCTCTCTGATGCAATTACATAAAAATCTGTTTGGGTTGGCCATGAAATCAGTTGCTAAACGATGGACATTCGCTTCTAATTGTTGATTTTGATTCAATTATGTAATTTCTGGATGGGGTTTAGTTGCATTTTCCTATTAGAGAAATTTTGGAAAATTTAATGAAAAAATTGAGTAAAAAATCATATGGGACCAAAAGTGTCGTATTCTTCCTCCAAAAATTCTCACACGCTTCTATTTATTTGGAAATCTATGGGATCAAAAGTTTTAACGGTTAATGGGAAAAAATTGACGATGGGACCAAATGTATCAAAATTTTTCGCCTTGAGACAAAAAATGTAAGGCTTGGGACCAAAATCGTGAGGGGTGTGTGATGTGGGACCAAAAGTGCAAAAAACTCTATATATGTACTATATATTTAAAAGTAGTCAATACTAGTATTTATTATTTTTTGTAAAATGATATATGAATTGATGGAAATACTCCCTTGTTTGCCATGCAAAAATCAAAAGTTGAGTTTTCGAAGTGCAATAAGTGACAAAGATAATTCTTGTTTTTGCTATTTGTCTTAAGGTAAAATGGTTCTTTTCAGAAAAAATATATATAATATATATGTACTATATATATAAAAGTAAAAGAGGAGGATATTATAAGATCACTTTTCGTGCAATCTTATTATTATTATTGGTAAGGATTAACAATTTGATCATTACCAACAATAATAATTGTGATGTACACTGGAAGTGGTACACACAATACTTTGTCAAAGTAAAAATGATTTGAATTTTGATTGAATGAATTAGCGTGGCCAGGAAATAAAGTAAGAACTAAGAAGGATATAAGTATTATAAAAAAAATACATTTTTTAATTAGTAGAATATTGAATTTTGAATTTCTAAAAAATAACTTTTCTATCACAAATAGTTGAAAATGAAAACGATGCTTGTAAGTGCATTTTTAAAAAAATAACTCCACATAATTTATTGTTAATTGAAGTGAAAATTAGCAGCTGCTTCATGATCATCTATCTCTAGATCCTCCGAATAGTACAAATTGAGAAAGCTAAAACCCCACCACCATGTGCAGTTATTGATTCAGGAAACAATGAGATCCCTAATATGAACAAACATTGACTCGTCACTATATCATAATAACCATTTCCACTATATATTAAGCAACATTTGTTCTCCAAGTAACACAAATCTTTATGTTATGTAACTATTTGTCAATTACCCCCATTCACCACAAGCTCTCTATTTTAAAATACAATCATTCTATTCACTTGAATTGTTTATGGTATTAAATCTATTTATATATCAAAACGTATTTATGTAAAAAAAATTCGACCCGCGTAATATACGGGAGGTTTAACTCCAGTACACATATATAGTAAGTTGTGATATTAGAATAGTTGTGCGACCATCACATGGTAACATTATTGGGTAGGTCTTGCGTGACATCATCTCACACTACAAAAAAAAAATTGCCTACGAAATTTTTTAATATGTCTACAAAATTTTTAATAAAAATAATTTTGTCCTTAAATAATATGGATTACTACAACTTGCCTATAAAATCTTCTAATCATATAGATATTTTCTTTACTCGATTTACCTATTAATAATTTACATACAAAAATATAATTTATAGGCAAATTTGTTTGTAAAGACTTTCTAAATTATATGATTGCCTACGAAAATATAAGTGCCTAGGGAATTATTTGTGTAGTTAATTTGTTTGTTTATAAAAATAAAAAATGTGTAAGAAATTTGTTTGCAGGTAATTTGTTTGTCTATTAATAATCTAAAAATTCGTAGGGAGGTCATATGCAATCCTCACTATTTAAGCATCAAATTATTTTTTGTTGAAAAACTCCTTAGCCATTTGAAAAATTTTGTAGCTAATTTTTTATTTTCTTGTAGTATCATAGTGAGACATAACATAATTTGGGAATGACGTTTTAACATTTAGAAAGGAATGTATGTTAATTTAGCTATTTGTAAACCGTCATGAGACTGCCTCGCACAATTTTTTGCCGACATTATTTGATGCCACCATATTTCACCATCTCCTATTCAAGATATATACTCCCTGCGTCTCATTCTTAATTGAACATTAATGCAGAAGTTTTTTTATTATAATTAAAAGGGAAAGGGAACAAATTAGGGCTCACTTGGTACGAATTGATAATTATAATGGTAATGATATCATTGAGGGGTCAATCACTAAGGGTTATTGATTGCATTGTTATTGCTTGGTTAAAACATCAACAATGGGTATCATGTGAGGTGAGTGAAGTGAGTGAGGGTAATCAATTGCTTACTTCTATTCCCACTAGTATTTTGCCCGTGCCATGCACGGGCCTATTGTAAATTTATTTTTTGCAGTTTGTTAAAAAAAAATCACATATATTTATGTATTAATTAAAAATACTTTCTCAAAGAGAGATGTTGAGCAAATTGAGTGTCAAAGATTCAAATAACCACCTAAACAAATTCATCTAGTTATTTCAAGTATTGTTAGATATCTCATAGTTAATAGGACAATAAATGACGAAACCTTAGCCACACATTAGCAGCACATGCCAATGGAACAAATAGCTAAGGAGCTGATTCAGTTGGCAACTCAACTCTAGCTCCTATCTCCATGAGGAGCCACCAACAAACATAAGCTAAATGAAGTTCAGAGCATGAGAAACTGAAGAATTGTATTAGGAAACATTTTTAACTCCTCCATTCCTACCAAAAAATAATCTGAAAATAATACCAACCAATTTTAGATTGTAATTAAAAAAAAATCCTTGCCGAGCAAAAAATATCTTCTCAACACAACCAACACCATCCTATAAATAAATAGACAGACCATGCAGTCTGAAGTTTTAAAATTATTGTTAGCGCCTGCACTTGACACTATACTTGCAAGCACAAAACACGACGTTGATGATGTTCCAGTTTCAACGACCATACAATACCCATCTAAAGTTTTCTATAACACCTACTATTATCCAGGAAAGTTGCAGTCTTTTCTTTCTGTGTAATGTCCCCCCTTTAATCCTATCGAAAAGTTCCCCACCTGCTTGCATAGCCCACATTGTATATCACATTGGGATGCCCTACAATGTGGTTCATTATAATCAACAAATTAAATAAATAAATAGACTTGTGTATACATTCAGATTTTTATAAGAAACAATGTACTCAATAATAGAGCGACTATAAGACTATTTTACCACTATCACGATGACAATGGTATGAGTGCAGGCTTCCATTCTCGCAAGACAGGAAAATGTTAACATCATTGAAATAAATAGTGAGCATGCATAAGCATATACAATATCGTGTACAAGAACTTTTGAAATAACAAAAAATCAAAAGCACATGCATGACTCACCTGTACCGCAAAGTAACAACCAACTGATTATATTGCTTCAAAGGGCTCCCATACTAAAAAGATTAATAAACCTGAATTTTTATGGATAAATCATATACTTTTAATTAGGTGCATGTTAGAGAAGAACACCAGACTAAAAATTATTTTACCCATAAATTGGAAGAATGCTACCAACACCGAAATGGAGCTAATTATAATCTATATTTCTAAAGATAGAGATGAAAAGTAAAATGGGAAAATGAATAAAAATCTTAAGGAGAATCTTGGTTGATACAATCTGCATAACAGAAAAGAAAATATAATTAAACATCAGATTTATTGAAGTTGTGGCAATGATGATAAAATTAAAGTATATCAAATTCTTTTTTTGACCATGTAATGTAATGATGAAGTATATGTTGTCAATTCAATAATAGGAAAACTTTGATTCAGCCACATGTAAGGTAGAAAATGTCAAACTATAAATTAAAAAATCTGCACCTCGAGCACACAAAATTGTCAAACTCCTTTAATATATTGAACATTCAACTAAATCTTATTCTCAGAAACTTTGTTTAATATCCAATAAATTCATACGAACACATAAAAAAATGAAAAGCTCACATAGTTTGCCAGTCTCCAGAAACGTAGGCAGCACATATATACATACTTTGTGAGTTTGTAATTATGGAAGTCAAATGAAGGTCATCTCAAGGTAATTCTAATTCCACCTTGTAAAAACTTTTGTAACACATATAGATCTGCTCATTGAATCTAATTTAACTGAACCAAGTCCAAATACCCACCACTGATAACTCGTTTGATTCCTCATATCATCAGAATCAAGACTCACCCACATCTGATCATAACTTGATGTCAATGAACTATCAACAACACCAATAGATTTAATTTGAATGAATTTGAAAATAAGAATTTCACCAAATTTAGATATAATTAGACAGATATAACGAATGTGTCATAAGCTTATGAAAGAAACTTCAAGAAATTGTGAGCGCGAATTAGAAAATGGCCTGAGAATGATAGGTAGAATTTGTATGTGCCATGTGTTAATTTGATCAAAACTGAAAACTAATTGAAGAGAACACATTAAATTTCAGATGAAATATCACCTTCGTCCACATCAACCTGGAGTGCGCCTGTTCGTCACAAATTTGAACCACAATGCTGTTCTTCTGCTTCCGCCCTCCTTGTCTCGTCGCTCCAGCGCCGCGCGACTAACTATTCCCCTTTCCACCATCATTCATTACATTCTTCTACCCTTGCCTGAATCCATCTCTATTTCTTCTCCCCCGTTGCTTTGACTCACATATCAATAAATCTTCTTAAATTTCTAATATTTATTCACTGAAAAGTTACTCACATCTCCTTAAATTCATCATTCCGCTTCCCCCAATCTACCCCTAAAAACCAACCCTTCACTTGTCACACTCTCCCCTAAGAATTAATAGCATTTAATCTCCTTAAATTTCTATAACAGCATGAGACGAACACCCATTGAGCTTCAGCTGTTTGTAGGAAAACACACTTACCGTTGTGTTAGGATGGACACTTGGCAACAATTCAGGGATGACACTTGGCAGCTTCTTGTGAGAAACATCCTCATTGGATGCCAATAAGAATTAGTTGAACTCAAAGAAAGATAACTCTACATTTCAAATGGATATTGACTTTTTTATTTTTTCTACCTCCCATTATTCTATTATACCCTTCAACTCCACCATCAGTGGAGCACTATTGCTGCCAAAGTACACACCCAAAATTAATTCTAAAAATAGAAGTACAATAATAAGATCATGACAACACAAACATCCAAAGAAAAATTTCATCATTATTAGGAACAAAAATGTAAAACTCAACTTGCTCAGCATACATCACATTCCCGATATGGAGGAGCCTTAGGCTCTCCTTAGTCCTTACAACGCCGTTTTCCCACCTTCTGGTTCCAAATTAAAAATATATAGTAAGGAGAAAATATAACAATGACTTGATTAACAATCTTAATAAATGACCCACATCGAGTGTCTTACTGGTGGCTTCTATCCTTTTCTGAAGCCTTCATAATTTCAACCACTCGCTTTAGAGTAAAATTTTCCTGTATTCATCAAAAGGGATTTGCGTGATTTTGAATCATTAAATTCCACAACATAAAAAAAAAAAAGGAAAAAAAAAAGAGAAGACAGCATTGTAACAGATGGTACTCACAGATGGTATATCACTTGGAGCCATTAGAGTAGTAACCGTAACCATCTTCTGAGAATTCACACAACATCCCTATTACACCAATAAGTTTAAAGAGTTTTTGGTGTTTAAAGTGAACAAATAACCACAAAAATTTGGTGAAAACCTGAAATAAAATCCGAGAACATTTAGCAGAAGATAAAATCAGAACTTACAGGACAGAAACTGAAACGAATCATCATTCAATCCGGCTTGAGCCCAAAATCTGATTGATAAATTGAAAAATCGCGATTCAGTGAAAACTAACCAGAACTACGATGTCCGCAACAACCAAATTCAAATTTGAAACATCTGTCGTCCGCAAATCTAATAGAAATCTGCCAACAAATACATATTCAAACCAGGCATTGAAAATCTTATTCGAACAGACACGAAATCGCCCTGAAGTGCGGCAAATTGAAACAAAATCTCCGCTGGAATTAAGTCACGACACCCAAAAAAGTTGAATCACGATTCTGAAAAATGGAAGTAACTCCTCCGTTTAGTTGGCAGCCGCGGCAGGAGAGATTGAACCCAAAAATAAGAGAATTATTAGATGGAAAAATTAGAAAGTAAAAATACAACGTGAATAATCTAATCTCATAGGCTATACTGAACGAAGATTGAAGGAACAAAAGGTTATGAAGATTAGCAAAGATAATCGGTTGTAGAGAAAAGGAAACGACGAAGTGAGGTGAAAAGCGAAGACACACTCGCTGATAAAAAATTAAAAAAACCCTGTGTCAAAATTATTTGTAAAATAAATAGTAATATGCCACGTGGCAGGAGAAGAAGGTGCCACTTGTCAGTATTTCGTGAGTGTACTTCTCTTATTATAATATAAGATTATTTGCAGATCGAAAATTAAAGAACATCGATAGATGTGATTAAAATTACCCACCCCAACCAAGCGGGTCTTACTTTTTGATGGAGATTAAATGACTAGAATGCATGTGTACTCCAAATTTTTGAATAATGCAGTGTCAGATACTTTCAGGATACTTGGGTACGCGGATAAGGGTGAGATACAACCCGATACGTCACGTGGCGTGTCTCAATTAAAAATAATATTAATAATTTTGGGTCAAATTTACAAAATAATTTTTTTTAAGCCTTGAAGTAAACTTGTCTTATATTAAATTAACTCAAATTAAATATAGGCCACAAACTGTAAAAACAATATTGATTATTTTTATTGCTTACATTGTCACAACAATGTCAATATGTTCGTCATTCACATGTTTTATTGTGGTGTTTCTCTTACTTTGATTTTATGTTTGTTTAGGTGTTAAAAAAAATGAGAAAAATATTTCACTATAAAGTCACCCAAAAACTTACAACCAAATACAAAGTGCAGAAAATTTCTGCACTTTAGTTCAAATTTGAACTAAAGTGCCACGTACTTTAGTTCAAACTTCTGCACTTTATATCTGGTTGTAATGGTTTACTCGATCTTGTATCTAGTTGTAATTTTTCTTAAAAAAAATTACACAGGGATACAAATACACGTATTTCAGAAAAAAAAGTGAAATTATTTATATTTATATGGATAATATAAAATAATTTAAAAAATTTATAGGCGTACCCCCTGTCGTATCGTAACCAATTTTTTTTCTGAAAATATGTGTCCCAGTACCCGTATCGTACTCATATTGTCGTATTTGTATCCATGCAACCTAGTTAAATGATAAAGTAATGACATTTGTGTAAATTAAAAGAGATAAAATTAATTTTAGTGTGTGAAAAGTAATGATATATGGTGTAATAATGAGATGTTTGTGGGGTATAAATAAAAGGAAAAAAAATTATTTTATAATTATTTATAAAAATATTAAATTAAATTTAGGATGAACATTTTTATCAAATGTTCGAATGAGAATGGGAGGAGGGAGTATCTTTTGAATTGAATAACATATTTTAAAAGAATATTTAGTTTCCAATTAGGGATTTTCTACAGTCAGGAAGGGCAATAAAAGGTTGCCACATCATTTAACTTCGCCATGAGCGATACTGTTTCGCCATAAGACTAAATAATTAATTTTTTTAATAAAAATAATAAAATTACTGAAATATCCTTATAATTTTTTTAAAATAAAAAAATACAATATTCATAAATTTAAAAATTTTAGTCCACGATTCCGAACTCGACCCATGCACGACCCTCTCCAACCCCTCCGCGATCGGGATCGGGTTTGGTTTCGGGTTGAGTCCGGGGTCCGGGTCGGATCCGGGTCCTTGGTCTGGTCCGAGTCCTAGTAAGGGGTTGGGTTGATTCGAGATGCAGGTGCGGATCCGGTCGGGTGGTCCAGTCGATTTAGGTGCGGATATGGGTTTGGATCCAGATCTCAGGGTACGGTTCTTGGTCCGAGTCGGGTTCAGGTCCGATCGGGTCGGGTCTTGGTCCGGGGGTGTGTTCGGGTCCAGTTCGGGTCCAAGTCCGGATCTGGGTTCGGGTCCGGATCGCGTTCGGGCCCAGGTCTAATCCGGGTCTGTGTCCGATTCTGAATTTAGGTCCGGGTCAGGGTGGGTCCGGGTCCAGTTAGGGTCCGAGTTTGGGTCCTGGATAATTTCGTCATTTCATAAATATTAATTTAATTTATTAGTAGGGTGATGCAGTGCGATTGCAGTATGCACATCGCAAACACACTAGTGCAAAATGCAATCATTTAAAATTAAAATTATCGTTGGATCGTTGATCCAATCGGTAATCAAAATTTCTCGGCGTTAGGAAAAGCGGCCGATTCACTCTAAATAGAAGATCCCAACTAACTATACAAACTTAATATATGTTTATCTTCCTAAATGAAATCGACACATTATCTAAGCATTTTAATAATTTTGCGGTATTTCTTGGTGGATAGAATCTGCCCAGACAGAAAAGGGTAATTTGGTAATTACAAATTTAAAAAGTGTGCTAAATTACTAATTTACCCTTAATTAAAAATGCTGCCTAAAACTTGAAATCAAACCATTCTTCATCCATCTGTTTATGTTTGTCATTCCTGAATCACAATGCGTTATTACTTCAAACCCCTCCCTCACCACTTTATCTCCTCCCTTTCAGATTAATTTTCTTCCCTTTCATCTTTTTATGTTCATCTAATTTAAAAAAAATGATTTTTTTTTAAATTTAGGAGGTAATTAAACTAGTTATAATTTAGGATTTGAACCAAGACTTAAATTTAAGTATTTATATTTAGACATATAATTATCGGATTTGTGATATTCAAACAAAAACTGCTCATATATATATATATATATATATATATATATATATATATAAAAGTCTCATCATCGTCACCTAACTGCGTGATATTGATGAGGAAAACGTGGCTTGTAATTCTTAAAATATTCATGTTGAATTTAACTCTGATCGAGTCAATCCAGATTTAATGAGAAAAATATTTTGTGATGTATATAATATTTGTTCCTATAATTGAGTCAATTTATTATTTTTTATTTGATTTTAATATTAAAAAAACATGGCTTGTAATTTTATCTTTGAAATCCTAAAAAAATCCGTGGCTTGTAATTCTAAAAAAATATTCTAATGTGGATGTTGTTTCTGAATAATTTTATTTTTTAATTTTTGGTTTTAAATTATTTTTTTAGAGAGAAAAAAACTTTTGTTTATAGTTACTCACCATCTATTTCAAATTTGAGCGTCATTTCAGAGTTCCCAGTTTTAACTAAATATGTGTAATTCATACAATTTCAAAATGTTTCCTGAAATACCTTTTTCTAAATATTGTTAATAAAATGCAATTATAATAAATTATTTTTTCGACAAATTAAGAAATACTTTTAATAGTGCAACAAAATTATTTACCCGAAAGTGAATAGGTACTCAAGATGGAGCGTTGGGATTAAAGTTTGAATTTAATCTTCATGTACCACTTCAATATAAGATTACTGAGAGTAAATTGGTGTTATTTGGAAAAGAAAACAGTCAATTTGGGTTGATGGTGTCAGTGGTTTCCAGGTTAAGCTTTTTAACCGAAAGTGAATTAATACTCTAGACGAAGTGTGGAAACCATGAAGTTTAAATTTTTGTTTCACGTACTACTTCAATATAAGTTATTGAAAGTAGATTTGTGATATTTGGAAAATAAATCATTCAATTTGGGTTGGTGGTGGGGAACCGATGGTTTCTTCATTTAGGTTATTTACTTAAAAATGAACCGTATTCTAGACGGAAAGTGGAGATTGTAAAGCTTAAATTTTATTTTCACGTGCTACTTTAAATATAAAATTATTGAGGGTGAATTGAAGATATTGAAATAACACATTCAATCAGTAGGTCCCGAACGGGTTTAATGAGGTGGAAGTCTAGAGGAGATGGGTGAATAGACTTCCAAAACTTTTCGTGATCAGCGTGTAAAGTCAAATAAATGCTGATGGAGTGCGTGTGAGAATCGATGATGATCGATATCCAACTTAACGATTGTTGTGAAGGCCGATCGGTTAAATTGTCTATCGTGTCGGTGATGATGTGCGGAAGCTTGTTTTAACCGTGTAGAAAAACCGGTTTTCTTCGTCCCATTCTAAGTATTACGAAGCGGTCGAAGACAACGGTCGGTGATCGGATCGGTACTTGGTCGAACCGATCGATACTTAGAAGATGCATGTTTGCTTAAATATCAGGTGTGTGTGAGATGTAAAGCAGATAAACCACACAAGATTTATAGTGTTTGAACAACTTGTCCTCGTCCACTCTTCCCTATCAATAGGGGCACTCACTTAACCAACTGGACTTAGTTTAATGTGTTAGTCAACCGCGGTACAAACAAATGTTTATGGAGTTCTCTTTCAACAATCCCGAAATCAAGACTAGAAACCCTAGCTTGAAATCTTACAAAATAAGCTTATCCTAACTCTCGGTTTGGGGTAAGATTTGTATGGTTTCAAGCGGAAATCTATCCTAGTATTTTGTGTAGCCTAAAATTTAAATGATGAGATTTCTTGCTAAGAAACTATGGGATGAACACTTGAAATATTTGCTTGAGTTTTAGGTGTTCTTAGTGCGGAAATAGCTTGTAGCTTGAGCTTGATGATAATTTCGTAACCTTACTCACGAAGGTTTGATACCATATTTATAGACCTTGAAATCAAAGAACCGTTGGAAAGCAATTTGAATTCGGGCTATTTTTGGTAGCTTCTTGGCGTGATTTGATGTTCTTAGGCGGCATGGCTTTATGCGTGCTTCTTGTCCTTTCTAGCCGTTTGAACTCTGAAACACTTTTGTCCTGCATTGTCAGTTCCGTACGTACGTGTCTCGCTCTCATTGGTTGTCAAGTACACTTATTCAGAGCTTGATTCACCAACTTAGGTTGACATTCTTCTTGTCAGATAACCTCGTACGTCTTAGGTAAACCCTTGATTGTTACCTGTTTTGAACCGACCCGATCGGTCTGATTGATTAGTACACGATTGAAGTCTTCTGATGTAAGTTGTCTTAACACAACTTACTGACTTTTCTAATGTAGGTCTTCTTAAGGTCTTCTGGTCTTGTTTGCAAGCTAGTCATCGATCTTATTTTATGCGATCTTCCGATCTTCGACATTTCCCGATCTTCCTGACTAAACCTATACATATTGAGTTCCCCCTCAATATGTGACCTATCTATTACATCAAATGTTTATACATTTCAGCTGGTCATCCTATTCTGATATCTAATTCATCAGTCAGCTAACAGGTCTGACTGGTCATATTACATCTGTTTTGGAACTTCCATCAAAACTATAAATTTCTCAACAATTTTCCCCTTTTTGATGGAACCAAATCATTTAATCAGAAAAATAGATAACGAAATGTAAAGAACACAATAGAAATCAGAAGACAATGCGACGTTGTCTTAAGATCAGAAAAGGTAATGCATTTCATTAAGGATAAACATCTGTTACAAGTACAATGAAAAGCCAGAAATTTCCTATTCTTCTAATCCTAAGTAAGTCTTCTGAAATCTTCTTAGATCTCAATTGTCCTCTGGCTGGGAGGGATCTAAAAAATCTTGTACATTCTTTGAAGAAGTTCCCTCAGTTTGTCTTCTTCAATAATGTCCCCTTTGTCCGCAAAATTTTCGTAGAATAACTTCTTGAATGCGACTGGGTCAAATGTCTGATCTGGTCTAAGAGGTGGTATGATGGGCTCTGATCTGGGTGCAGTTGGCACCAGCGTCATGATCTTGCCTTCATGCATTACAACTTTGTAGAACTGTTCATACTTTGCCTCCAGCCAATTTAGAAAGTTATCATCGAACTTGCCTTGATCTTCTTCTTCTGGCATCTTCTGAAGAATGTACACGTCAACCAGCCAGTCAGTCTTGATCCTATTCCATTCTGGAACCAGGTCCTCATGGCATACCAAAATGCTCAACATCGGGGCAGGCAAAGCTCGTTCTTCCCAGTCGATCTCCTCTGCAGCTGCAACTTTTAGTCATTGTCGCCTGATATACTTTTTGTTCAGTCCAGCTGCATCCATAAGCTTCTTTCTTTTAATTGCCTCTTTAATTACCTTCTGTCTCTTGAATTTCTCTTCCTGTTCTCATATTTGCTCTTTAGACATAAGCAGCTCAGCTCTGGTAACAACTGTTTTCTGTGAAGGTTTCTTTGCTTGTTTCCTTTTCGGTTGTTTTTCTCTTTTCGAACTTCTACTTGACCTTATACGCCTCCAATTTCTTTGCGGTTTCAAACTTCTAGCTTTGATCCTACGAGTTTAGCCTCTTACGAGCAGGATGAGAAAAGTCCTCAATCTTATCAACTCTTGCAGTCAATTCTCCCATCGAGGTTTTCTGTTCAGATATGACCTTGTCTTGCGCTTCAAGTTGACTGCTGTGTTCCTCAATTGTTGAAAACATCTCAGCCAATTTAGTGTCGGGAACCTCAGAACAACTTGGATGTTGGAACAATAATTATGGCAAGCGGACCACCAAATGGTTACACTTTTGTTTTTTGGTCCTCTTCTTCCTTTTTTTGGTTTCATAAAAAATTTGAGAATTTTGAGAATTTTTTTAGCTCCTCTATCTCTAAAGGGAGATGTGAGGAATCAAAGATGGAGCAGTCCAAGCATTCTTTCACAACATTTTTAAATGTGATTTAGGCCTTAGATGGAAACTTCAAATCTTCTC